>JAHBCN010021325.1:0-14178 GCA_019359885.1 Listronotus oregonensis | reverse complement strand
ATAAAAAAAATTTTTTTAAAAGGGGTTTTTTGTGAAATATTGTGTACCAATTTGGTGTAAAAATCAAGAATTTTGTGCAAAAAAAGGGAAAAAAATAGTGTAAATAAGGTTAGTTTGGTTTTCAACTTTGATGATGAATATCGGGGAAAACGAAACGTTCCCAAAAAAAATGCAGATTCGTAATGGGGCCCCCAAAAAACCCCCGTATACCAAATTTTCAAAATGGAGAGGAGGAAATTTTTCGAGACAAATTCCCCAAAAGGGGGAAAAATTTCCCCTTAGGAGGGCCAACAATCCCAAAAAAGGGGTTTAAAAAAATTAACTTTTAGAACATTGCCTTCACGGGGCCCCTTCCTTTGGTGGTTAGCAGGAGAGGGGGGCCATTGATTGATTGATTTTTCCCTTTTTTTTGGCTTTGATTTCTTCCAGGAAACGTTCGCCAGCCCCCCCCTTTGGACACGCGTTGAAAAAAAGGAGCTTTCCCGGGGTTTTTGCCGGGGGAATTTTGGATTGTCGGGCTCGAAGCCCCCGGAAATTCCAAATTTTTTCAAAAAAATTAAAATTTTCCAAATTTTCTTGTCACGGCACAAAAAATGGACATCCGACCAAGGACTGCTACCGGTATGGGGGCATAACCGTTTTCTGTCAGCCCCGCCCTTCCTGCTGAGCGCGCAACCATCTTCCGCCATTAGAAAATTCCTCCGTGGGGCCCCCCCAAAAAAAAAACAGATATAGGAATCATCGGTCACGGCGCTTCCCCCCAGAAGAAGGACCCACGTTTGGCTTGAGTTTCTTCTTGTCCCCGATGGTAAAAGCCGGATACAGCTCCTTCCCCCGCCTTCCCGGAAAAAACTATGTGGTTTTTTTATCGCGAGCACTTCAGGGGATCGGAGGAAAAATAGGAACTGGAGAGAGAGTTCCCCCCAAGCTTTTTCCACACCAGCAGCGTTTTCTGTCCAGGTTAACCTTGGCGGTCCAAACCCCCCTTCTTGATAAATTCTCCAAAACTAACCCCCTTTATTAGTTGATTCGTTGCCATGACTGGCAAAAAAAAAAAAGTTGTTCGTTGCTAACTTGGGGACACACCCGGGGATCTTTTTAAAAAACGTCAAAACATTAACCCCAAAAAAATAAAAAAAAAAAAGCATAAAATTTAGTTTAAAAAAAAAAAGTAATTCATTAATTTTTAGGAAAAAAAAAAAAAGCAATCAATAACGGTTTTCATTAACCCTGAAAAAAAAATAAAATAAAAAAAACCTTTAAAAAAAGTGTAAACAAAAATGGAAACAATTTAAACTCCCCCTTGCACTCCAGACAACAGACAGTTTTAAGAAAAAAAAAAAAAAAAAATGATGGGCTACAACTGCCCCCTTATTTTAAGGTATTTACATACAAAGGTATTTAAAACATAAAATAATGCATTTTTTAAATAATATTGTTACGTTAATTTTTGGGGAAAACCTATTTTAAGACAACCCCCCCAAAACTACACAAAAGTCATCTCTTCTTTTTTTTTCCCTAAAACTGCTTTTAAAAAAAAATTAAAAAAAATAATTGGTTTTTTAGTTCTATGGATTTTTTTTATAAAATCATTATTAAAAACCAAACTTAAACAAAAGGGGGGTGAAATCTTTTTAGTTACTTAAAACTCACTTTTTAAAGTTATGGCGGCTGTGAAATTTCTTTAAAGACTTGTTTTTCCGTCCATGGCACTTTTTTTATTTTTTTTATTCCTTTCAAACGACAGTTTAAATCCCCCCCATACCAATTTTTTAATTTTTTTTAAAAAACAGTTAATCTGAGAAAAAAAAGGGGAGAAGATGATTTTTTGTAGTTCTTTGGTTAGTCTTAAAATCAGGTAAATTAAAAAAAAATGTTCTAAATTTTTCAAAAAAAGCTCAAAACGCCCCCCCGCACGCCACTGGCAAAATGACAAAAAAACTTTAGTTTAAAATATTCCTCTGTATACACTTAAAACTGTCACCGTTTCAACGTCATTCTAATTTGCGTCGTTTAGTTATTTGGGAAAAAATTTTTTTAAAAAAAACCTGTATCAAGAAAACAAAGCTGTTTGGGGCCCTAGTTTTTGAATTTTTTTTCTTAAAATGGGGGAAGGAATATCCCTTAAGTTTGGCTACATAATTTATTAACACCAGTATTTTATTAACTGCAATAAATGAATAGCGAAAAAAGAAGTTTATAATCCTACTTAAGAGTACCTAACTAATTTATGCTGTCGTTTTTTTAAAACCCTTTAAAAAATTTAATCGGATTTTAAATAAGAGTTAAAAATTTCACAGAAAACAACTATTATAACGTATGCAGGTAAGTAAAAGGTGGCCATAAAAAAATTAACGGTTTTTGCCTACTAAGAAAAAAAAAACATCCTTATTACGTTAGTTTTTTGTTTCCTTGTTCCTTTGTTACATTAATCATCTTGAAACAATAACGGCTCCTTGATTTTTAAAAAGTTTCATTATATTTCCTTCAACTTATAAAAAACGAATTTTGCAAAAACAACGTTCTAGTTGCGAAATTTTAGGCCTTTGTTTCGTTTTGCATTGGTTGGGGTTTTTAAAAAAATTTTTAAAAAAATCCACGTAATTTAACTTACATTATAACAAGGTTTTTTTAAAGGTTTTTTAAAATTTTGGGGTTTTTTTATGTTGATTAAAAAACACACTAGTGTTCTGTAATTTTCCCCTTATTTTGGGTTTAAAATTAAAAGATTTTGATCCTAAATTTTGGGGTTTTGGTAAAAAACTTAAAACCCAAATTTAATTTAAAGTTTTTTTAAACCATTTGATGTTTTTAAAAAAAAAATTATATAATAAAAAAAGGCTTCTTCTAAAGTAACTAAAAGTATAAAAATTGGCAATTTTTTCCCCTAGAAGGCGAACAATACCAAGTATTTAAAAAAAAACATTTTTTAAAAAAGTTTATATTAAAGTTAAAGATTACAGTTAAATTAAAAAAGACAAAAGTTTTTTTAAACCCTTTTTTCCCATATATTACTGTTCGTTAAATTTCTAGAGTGGGCAAAAAAATTTATGGGAAAAAAAACACTGACAAGGTGCAACATATTTTTTTAAAAAAACAAAGGCTGGTCAAAAAAAAGCTTTTTTTTTATTAATTATCCTTTGTGTTTAAAATTTTGTAAAACTAAAACTGTCGATTTTAAAAAACCTTTTTAAAAAATTCTTTAATTAACATTATTAAAACCTTATTTTAGAAAAAAGTTTTAGCATATTTTGTATTTTTAAATATTGCGTCCTTTTTTTTATTAAAGATGCTACAAAAAAAATAGTGAAAAAAAATTTTGTGATAAATTGGTTTTTGATAATCATGTTTTTCTGTCCACCACGTAATTTTTTTTTTTCCAAGCATTTTTCAAATTTAAAATGAAAAAAACCCCTAATTTCGGAAACTAAAATATGGGGTTTTTTTAACTTTTTTAGATTTATGGTTGGGGTTAACTTATCAAAATTAAGAAAATATAATAACCAAAAATTTTATACGGGGGTTGAAAATATTTATTTAATAATTATTCAATTTATATTGATGTTTCGTTTTGGTTTTTGGGAAATTTTAAAATTTTGGATTGAAGTAAAACATGTTTTTTTTTTCATGGCCTTTTTTTCTATCCCAAAACAACAATAAATAACATAATATTTGCTCTTAGAGACCTTAGGGAAATATGTGATACTTTTTTAAAAAGGAAAAATTTTTTGGGGACCATTTCAAAATTAAAAAACGGGATGTCCTAAAAATTTGAAAAAAAAAAATTAAAAATGCCCAACCTTTTAAAAAATAAAGAAAAAGCATATCTACAATCTGCCTAAATTTTTTAAAATATTTTTACAGAATTAAAATATCTTTTATAAAAAAAAAAAATTATGAAGGTTTTTTGGGAAAAGCAAGAAATTGAAAAATACTGTAACAAGTAGAAAATGATAGCAATTGCTGGTTTTACAGGTAAGTTTTTTTTTTTAAATTTTAGTCTGCTTTTTTAAGGGTTAGTTTTTTCTGTAAAAAAATACAGAAACATGTTTCCTACAAAAAGGGGGGAAATTTGGGGGCCCCCTGTACAAAAAAAAAAGGTTCGTTTTTTTTATAGGCAGTCGTTTTTTATTCTACAGTGTGCCTCACTTTTTATGGGGAAGCATCCCCTTTTTTTTTTTTAAATTTTTAATAGTATTTCAATTAAATACAGCTAATTCGTATGATTGCCCTCCAGGAAAAAAAATTTTTTTTATCAGATAATTTATAAAATGTATGAAATATTCAAAGCCTTTAAGATGATCAATTTTTAAATTTATATTTTTTTTTTTTAAATTTGAATTAACTTGAGGTTTTTACTTGCTTTAAACATTTAGGGGCCGAAGGGGAGAACAGGGGTTTTTGTAGAAAATAAAATAAATACCTTTGTTGTCTATTAATATCTTTTATAAAAAAATGTGATTGCAATTTGGAAGTTTTACTACATTTTTAAAAAAAATACTGTAAAAATGTAAAAGTTTTTGGTCCTTCTAGTTTTGTAAATTTTAATTGACTCTCAGATGTTAAGTTTTTTTTTTTTTTTTTTTTAAAAAACTTTTTTAAAAATTTTTATTTTTTATTTAACAAATTAGATGATTTTGTTTTGTTATAAACCTTATCTTATTTCTTTTTTTTTTACCATATATAATTATTTTATTAAAAAAACCCGTTTT
This sequence comes from Listronotus oregonensis, assembly GCA_019359885.1. Lineage (NCBI taxonomy): Eukaryota > Metazoa > Arthropoda > Insecta > Coleoptera > Curculionidae > Listronotus > Listronotus oregonensis. The sequence goes on along the minus strand of JAHBCN010021325.1, from coordinate 9,466 downwards.
GCCAAAAAGGGAGACAAAAATTATTTTTTTTCCCAAACGCCTGTAGGTTTTAAGGGGAAAAAAAAACTTTTTTCCCCTTTTTTCCTGAGGGGAAAATTAAAAAAAGGGGGGTTTTTCCCCGCCAATTTTTAAAGACTACCACTGTGCCAAATTTCATAATTTTAAGGTAAAATAACCAGAATCACGTGGACAAAAATAAATAATTATACCTACCTAATATAAAATATATCCACATTAGCAAATTATATAAGGATTGCATTTATTTTTTAAACCAATCTATAAACTCCTGGGTTTTTTTAAAAACTGCTGACATTTTTTTTTATGGCCTGGGGGGCATTTTTTTTTTATTATTTTTGTTTTTTTTTAAAAGAAATTTTCAAAAAAAATTATAGTGGGGGGGGGTGTTATTTGGTTTTTTTTTTGATATATGAGCTATTTTTTTTTTTAAAATTACCAAATTATTTTATCTGTTAAATTTATTTTATTTTCAATGATTGTAATGGCGTTTTTAATTTTTTTAAAATTTTTTTTTAAAGGAAGGAAAAAAGGGGTTTATAAATTACAGATCTGCATGCACAAAGTTTTTTGGGGGGTTGGGTGTATAGAGTAGTTTGACAATTGGACTGTAGTATCGATAAAAAAAATAGTTTGGGTAAAAAAATTTGGGGTGGTAATAAACTTGACCAAAAAATCTATGATCCCATAGCATTTTTTTAAATTTTTTAGAAAATAATAATCTTCAAAATAAGTAAATAAAAACGGAATCCTTAAAAAATTTTTTAAACCCATTTAGCCCGATACTATTAAAATTTCTCTAAATTTTTTAAAAATGGAAAAAAAAAGAAACCAAATACCCATAAAAACCAAATAACATCCGAGTACACCACACTTTTTAAATATTTGGGACCCCCAAATTTTGATAAAACGGCACATATTTTATCAAAAAAACAATATAAAAGTAGCTATACAACAAAAAAAAAACTCCCATCTAAAAATTTTTTAACTGGGTTTTTTGGGGGTTAAAAAATGAATGCAATAGTTTTCTTTTGATGGGGAAGGGAAGAAAAAAACATAAATTATTTTATTTGTTAAATAAAGAAAATTCAAAATTTTTAAAGCACTTTTTTGAATCAAGTTATTTGTTTCTAGATGTTGACAATCTTAAAATTTTATTTTCCCCAAACCAAAAAAAAAAAAAAATCACATGTTGAAGGGAAGTGACATTTTTTAAATTTTCAATAAAAATTCTACAATATACTTGATCATTATTAGACGGAAAAAAAAAAATTTTACATTGTTTTTTAGATTGGGGTATGATATTATTATAAATTTGTGGATCATTTTGCATCCATAAATACATAAACTTCGTAGTTTAAGGGAGGGGGGTTTAAAAAAAGTGGTAAAACTACAAAACTGCATTAATTTTTTTTTAAGAATCCATCAATGGAAGACAAAAATTTTTTTTATTTTTCTACATTAAAATGAATGATAAAGTAACAAAACCCAAAAACTAGTATCACAACAGGAATTCAGCATAAATTGTAAGGGGGGGCCCTGATGTAAAGTATTAAAATATAAAAAATTTAAAAAAGATAATTATTTTTTAAATTGTAAACCCTTTTCATTTGTAGTTTTGACATTTGCTATTTAATATTTACACCTATATTGAAAAAGAAATAGCCCCGGGGCCTTTTTGGTTTATTTTTTTAATTAAAATATTAATTTTTTTTATATAGTATTTCCACAAACGGGGTTAAAAAGGATTTTTATAATTATTATTTTTTTCCCGGGCCGTTTTTCTTGTAAGAAACTCCTATTTATTTGTTTTTAAAAACCCTAGTTTTTTTAAATTTTTAAAAAAAGGTTTATTAGTCATAAAACCCTTTTTGTTTAGAAAAATTTTATATATATATATATATATATATATATATATATATATATATATATATATATATATATATATATATATATATATATATATATATATATATATATATATATATATATATATATATATATATATATATATATATATATATATAAAAAAAATATATATATATATATATATATATATATATATATATATTTTTTATATATATATATATATATATATATATATATATATATATATATATATATATATATATATATATATATATATATATATATATATATATATATATATATATATATATATATAAAAAATATATATATATATATATATATATATATATATATATATTTTGTTTCTACCGGCTGTAAAGCTAGAAAAAAAATTTTGGGAATGAGACGAAAAAAATTTTCGGTTGTCAAATTAATTTACTAAGTTTCAGGTTTTTTAATATAAATTATTACCTGTAGCTGCTTTAAACTTTAATTTTATTAAACTTATTGTTTAGGATTTAAAATAATATTATTTAAAAAAATTTTTTAAATTTATATATTATTATTTAATTAATATATTAATTATATCTATCTAATCTTGGCATCTTAAATGATAATATTATTTTAAAATAAAAAATATGGAAAAAAGGTCAAAAGAATTTCCCCCTTTCGAATATTGTTTGGGATCTTTTTTTCAACTGAACTCCAAAAAAACGAAAAGTATAATCATTGATGAATGTTGACACCCCCCCGAGAACTTGTTATGACCAGGGGTCGCAGATTAGAAAACCTCGGCCGAATATTGTTGATTAAATTGACGACTTTAATTTTGGCATTATGAGACGTATTTTTGGGTTCCCGGGGGGTTTCCCCCCGGGTTTGTCCTAGTTTGGGGGGACCGAGGGAGGCCGGGGCCAGCTTCATTTGTAGTCCGGGTTTAAAAATTTAATTGAATTTTGTTAGGTTTAATATTCTAATAAGGTTTTGTTTTCATAAGTGAGTATATCAGTAATTGGGTTTTATTTTAAAAAAAAAAAATTCTAACTGATTATTAAAAAAATTTGTAACAAACCGTAATAATATTCTGTTTTTTAAAAACCCAAAAAGATGAAAAAAAGATGACTAAATTTAATTTTTTTAAAGGGCTGAGAAAAAAAAAAAAGTGATTTATGACATATTTGATTTTTTTTTTTTTTTACACTGACTATTTTAAAAAAAAATGTCCGGCCTCTGGGCCAAAAAACCCGGGGGTTTTTACGCGTTTTGTCCTAGTTCCAAATTTTTTGAGATGGAACCCCCACGTACTATTAAAAAGTTTTATATAGGGTTAAAACAGGTATGTAAATATAATTACGTACTTAAAACATATGAACGAGTACCAAATTTACCCCAAACTGCCCCCCAAGGGGGGAAAAATACTTCCTCAACCTACGGTTTTACTGATTTGTTAACTAATACTGGGGTTTTTTTATAAATATTCACCTTCAACTAGCTTGTTGAGAGATTTTGGGTTTTGGGTCCTGGTCACAAGATGTCTTGGGGGTGAAATCTCTACAAAAAGGGGTTTATAAATTAACTACACTATAATTATGTACTTATTAAAATTAATAATTTTTGTTCTAATAATATACTAATAAAAAAAAAAAAAAAACACCATTTTAATTTTATTTAAAATGATTACTTAACAATAAATTAATCACATTTTTAAAGGTTCTCACGTTAATAAAGAAACACTTAAGGCATATACGCCAAGACATGGTTTCCCCAAAAAAAAAGACGCATTTTGAAATTTAAAAACCAATTTTTATTTCCTCAAATCCCAAAAAAAAAAAAAAAATGTTGGTTGATAACCCTAATATTTTACTTGGGGAGATATAGGTATATGAAAAAACCATATAAATATTTTTAAACAGGGCAATCATATCGATACAAAATTTTTTTCTGCTGGGTTGTGACGTCACAGAAAGTCCGCTTCACAACACCAGGCAACCGCTGGAATAGAAAAAGGCCTTTTCTGGTGATCAAAATTGTGTCACGAGCCGTCCCATGACACGAGTATCATAGTGAGGTCGATGACGTGTAAAAAACTTGATGACTTTTTTTTTTGTTGTTATTGTTTTTTTGGTATTGTTGTGAATTTGGGGGTTTTTTTTTCAAAAATAATATTTTATTGCTGTTTTCTCCCATAACGATGTTTTCATTGCTTATTACTAAAAAAAAATCTAATATTTTAAGATTTAAGATATTTATAGTACGCCTATGGTTTCTGCTTCCCCCAAAGGCGTTTTCACTTTCCCCTTACGTATACCCCGTATTTTCAGACCCGACAGAATATAATATATATATATATATATATATATATATATATATATATATATATATATATATATATATATATATATATATATATATATATATATATATATATATATTTTTTTTTCCTTTAAAATAAATATTTTTTAAAATCGTTCTTTTTTTCCCCACCCGTGGATGATGTAGATTCAAATGGAAAAAAAAAAAAATCAAATAGCAATGGACCCTGAAAAATCCTACATCCAGAGCGAGTTTTCAGATTCATACAAGGCATGTTATTCAAACGGTAACAAAGGGTTTTTTTAAACCCCCAATCAATCGAAAAACACAATAAAAAAAGATAGAGTAAACCTAGGACAATTTTAAAATAATAATTTATTTTGTAAAGGCTACTCTTATTTTTTATTATCACCGAGTTAACTATTTGTTATTTTAAAAAAGTAATTTATTTTAAGGGTTTTTTTTTTCTTTAAAGTATTATGCATTAGTTGTTTTAACTGAACTTACATATGGCTTTAATGCTGAAAATTTTAAAGCTTTTTTTATTTTTTTTTTTGTAAATATATACTTATGTTAGAAACGTAAATTTTACCTCCCATGCCACAGTAGTAAGACAGTTCTCATGATAAAAAAAGTTTGAACAAACAAGACTTAAGTCAAAAAAATGTCTGAACCCGGGGAAAAACCCTGCCTCATTGAAATGTGAAAAAAAAGTGGTCTGATAAACGAACAAACTAATTTTTTAAATTCTCACAATCTTTTTTTTTTTAAAAAATAAGTGATAAACTTGAACAACCTTTTTGGTTGTAAAAAAATATTACGATCTGTTTAAGAATTGTTGTTTATGTTTGGGTAATAAATATGGTATATTTTGTTTTTTCTAAAACTTAAGTAAACAGAACTCCTTTTTTTCCTTAAAAGTCTTTTTAAAATCAAACAAAAAAATTTTATTAAAAGATTAATTAGTAAAGCCATAAAAAAAAAACCCAGAATAATTTTAAAGTAATGGGTATTTTTTTAATAAATTTTCAGTTTTAAAAAAAATTTTGATTAATCTCTTTTTTTGGGTTGATTTTTTAAAAAAAACATTAGAAATATTCAAAAAAAAAAAAAGTTAAAGGGAAAAAAAAAAAAATCTTAAAGGAGAAAGGCGATACCAAGAAGCGATTAGGGGGAGGGGGCTTTGCAGTCTAGATAAATTTTTAAAAATACAGGATTATTATTTATTTATTAAAAATTCCTCATTGGGTACACGCAAAAGTTTTTTTTTCAATTTACAATGTGACCGATCCTGGTCCCGGGATATAGAGACTACGCCTGCTCAGTTTTTTTAACTTTTAAATAGCAGATCGCCTGATTCAGGCGACCTGCTATCATATGATAAGTATTTTTTTTTGGGAGTTTATTTTTTTTTTTTTTAAGCCATTTTTCAGTCCAAAAGAGTCAATAGGGGTGGGGGAGGCTTAGACCAACCCCAGGATCAGCACCGAAGCGGTCTTTTTCCCAAACGAAATTAAAAAAAAAAATTTGTCCAACGAGGACAAAAAAAAGAATCCTCCACAACAATACAGAAATACCTAATTTATAATATTAAAATTTTCCCCAAAAATTTTTTTTTAATCCAACCATGTGACTTAGGGGGATAGAAATAACCACCAAAACTTCCTGAAATAATTGCACGACATAAAAACCCGGGGAAAGTTGTATAATGTATTTTTTTTTTTGACTTAAAAAAAAACTCACCCTGTTAATGCGTAGAACCAGGAGATTTTTTAATTTTTGGGGGAATTTTTAATGGCATTTTTATTTACCACGCGTGGAGCGTAACCTTGTGAATTAATACCTTAAAATGAAAAAAAATTTAAAAAAAGTAATTTAGGGGGGTTAAATAATGACCCCTTTTTTCGATGTTCCCTTTTTAAAAAAAAAAAAGACTTTTTTGGAAAAAAAACCAACCCTTTTTAAAAATTTAAACCCGGGGTTTAACCCCCAAAATAAAAAAAAATGGGGACATATATCGTTTTTGGATATGTTCCCTTAGCATAATGTAAGTATGAAATTTTATCGATGTTCCAGAAAAATTTGGGGGGTTTTGAACAAAAAAAAAATTATTATGACAAGTTTCCCTAAATTTTTTTTCCAAGACCCCCCCTACGGGGATACAGGCATATAACGGAGCCCAATCTTTTTTAAAATTTTAAAATTTTTGGGGGGGGTAAACATTTTTATCATGCTTGGGAAAAGTTTTGAAACCCCATTAAACATATTTTTTTTTATTTTTCCCGAGAGGAAACTCTGACACAAAAATAAAATTTTTTTTGGTTTTAACCTTAAATGGGATTTTGATTGACATCGATAAGATAAAATTTTTTTTTTTTTAATTAACGTAAATATTTATTTTTTAAAAAAAACTTCATATAAAAAGGGTTTTTTTAAAGTCTTAATTTTTTTAGATACAGGGGGGTTTAAAATTTTTTAAAAAAAATATTTATTTTTGAAAATTTTACCCCCCCGATTAAAAAAATTAAACGTTTAGGACATAACTTTCCCTTTTGAAGTTTTTTTAAAATAAACCCAAAAAATTTTCCCCCTTAAAATTGAAGTTCAATTAAAAAAAACCCCCGTATAGTGAAAAAAAAAATTCCAACCATTTTTTTATTTTTCGTAAACAGGGGGTTATCGATGTTTAATCAAAAATTTTTTTTTTAATTTCGGTTAAAGCTACTTAAAAATAATATTGTTTTTTTTATCATACGGGGTTTTTAAAAAAATTGCATTTTTGTGTCAGAGGGGGGCCATCCCTGGCAAACTAAAAAAACCAAATATGATTTAAGGGGGTTAATTTTAAAAGACTTATCTAGTAAGATAATAAAAAAATGTTAATTTACGCCTTGTTTTTAAAAAATTTTTAAAAAAAAAGAGGGGGGGGTCGTAGGAAAACAGTTTAGGGGGAATTGTCATAATATTTTTAGCTTTTCTATTAGTTTCCCGAAAAAATTATATATATATATATATATATATATATATATATATATATATATATATATATATATATATATATATATATATATATGTATTTTTAAAAAAGTTTTTTGAAAATCAAATAAAAAGGGCTGTATAAAAGATGTTGTATAAACAATATTCTTAATTAAGCTACATAAAAAATTAATTTCCAAAAGTGAAATTTTTAATTCGCAAGGGAGGTAAATTTTTTAAAGGGTTTTTAAAAAAATTTTAGCTAATGGATATTAAGTTTTTTTTTCCAAAAAAGAACCTTAAAAAACATTGGTAATGTTTTTTGGATTTAATTTATATTAGTAACATAATTATGATTATTAGCTAGAATTAAACGGGGGGTTTTTAATATCCATATGCTTTGTATTATATTTTTTATTATTTATTTGTATACTTTGTGTTTTGCTATATTTAATAACACTTTAAAAACGGGGAAAGGGTTTGCTAATATATTGACGATTTACACATAGGGGTCATCACTATTTCATAATAAGAAATTCAAGATATTAAAAAATTGGGGTTATAAGTTAATTAATCAGCATGTATTTTAATTAAAGCCCTTTTTTTAAAACCAAAAAAAAATTTATTTATGGTTCTATTTTTAAAAATTTTCATAAAGTGCATATATGAAATTTTTTCATGCATATAAAGTTCAAACTGGTTTGGGGGGATGCTGATGGCTATATAAAACAGGACTAATATTGACAAAAAAAATTTTTCTCAAAAAAAAATTTTTTAAAAGAACATTGAAATAATATCAATAAAAAAGTCATGGATATTTGCTAAAATGTATTATTGGACCATCAAATAGCTTCAATGTTTTAAGGGGGGATAGGTTTAATATTTTTTTTTTTTTAAAACGTTTGGTGCTGTTTGTAATTAAGCATTATTTAAGTGCTAAACATAAAATTGAACGCAAAAAGGCAATGTTTTCCTTAACTTCTAAAAAAAAAAAATTTTAATAGCCGCTGCAACATGGGGGCAAATTTTTCAAATTTTTTTTTAACACAAACACGTTTTATATAAAAAAAACATTTATTATTTTTTAATTTTCACAAAGAAGCAAAAAATCAATGCATGAAATGCCCTTTTTTTACAGTATGGGGCAAAATTAGAGAGACTGGGGCAAAAATGAAAAAAAAAACAACTTGAACTTTGTTAAATGTCACGTTATTAAAAATATGGCGTTACGGCCGTTTCGTAGTACAACCATCTTCAAGACGCTTACAAGATTGAGATAAAACTAACTAAAAAAATTTAAAAATAAATACATTGATGGGGGAAAAAATTAGAGAGAAAGTATGACTTTTTGCAATACAAAAAAAATATTGAATTCTTATCATTGAGTTAAAAGATTTTTTTTGATTAAGTTGTTTGAAATGACACTAAAATAAATTTTAAAACATTGTTTTTCGATTTATTAGGAAAAAAAAAAATATTAAAAATTCTATGCGACAAAATTAGAAAGACTTATCCTTAAAGTACATTTGATCCTATAATAATGAAAAAAAAAAATAATACTTCGTCCATCCCTTTTCTGAATAACTTTTTTTCATCTATTTGGCATTTAAAAACCCCAAGAGTTTGGAAAAAACGGGGCCATTGATTTCCAAGCATTTTCGACCTCTTTTTAAAAATTGAGCACGATTGCTGATATTTTTAGTGCGAATTTTTAATTTTAATTTTTCCCAAAGATTCTCAATTGGGTTTAAGTCCGGGGGTTTGGGGGCCATTTTAAAACTTCAATTTTATTTTTTCCCCAAACCACTCCTCACAAAATTTTAGGTCGTTATCTTGTTGAAACTTAAACCTTATGGCATTTTCCATTCGGCGTAAGGCAACAAAATTTATCTTCCAAAAAGTACAATACACGAATTGATGCATAGTGCCCCCAATTTTTTTTGGGTTTGACCCCTGCCATCACCCGAAAAACAACCCCAAACCATTATATTGCGGCCTCTGTGCAAAAAAGGGACCAGAAACATATTTTGGGGCAAGTCTTTTTTTGGGTGGACGTTTTACGAACTGGGGGTCCATCATTTCCAAAAAAAACAAACTTTTACTCGTCGCTAAACAGAACCTTGTTTCAGTCCTTAGATCTCCAGTGGCGATAAATTGTTGCAAACATCATTCTAGCAATTAAATTTTTTTTTATAAATAGGATTTTCAGATGGTCTCCTTTTTTGGAAGCCCCCCGCCACTATCGCCGCTGAACAGCAGTCGGATTACGGGGAATGACGATAAAGAATAGAAG
>JAHBCN010021324.1:0-14315 GCA_019359885.1 Listronotus oregonensis | reverse complement strand
AGGTCATTTTTTAATTATAAAGAATAAAGTCTTAATATCTGAAAATAATTTTACATAAACGAACGTTTTTTAGAAATGGTTGAAATACATTTAGATAATTTAGCGATTAACAAAAAAAGGATGTAAGCGACCTAGTGTTATATATTCACATATTTTACATATGGACAATTTTAAAAAAAAGGGCAACCTATACAATTAATTTAGATAATGACTCTTTTTAATTCAAGATTACGCCTATTGATTGATTATTTAGTGTTTGTTTGAATTAAAGATTAAATCATGTTTTTTGTTTAAAAAATGTAAAAAGAAGAGATGGTTGAAGGGGGTTTCGTATTTGCACTGTCGAGCAGCCTTCATGTACAAGGGGGCTGCGGGACAGTCGAATGCCTTCAAAGGGGGAGTGTCCCTTTCAGTTGTCTCCCTCAATGGGGAGTTTTCCCTTTTTTTAATATAGAATTTTGACGTGGTTAACAGCCAACATCGGCGCTTGTGTGACAGACGAGGGGACGGGTTGGTTTCTTTTTTGTTAAATAAACAAGATATGATAATTGATAGAAAAAAGCTGCACTTGGGTGACAGACAAGTGTATGTAACATATTAATTTTAAAGGGAAGTTTTAATTAAGGGTTAACAGGAAAGTGGAAAATTCTCTAATATCTTTTCTTGTTTAAGTTTTCTAATGTTCTTGGAATTTTGTCAAAGTTTTCAGTATTTGGGTTGGGTTTCTATATTGAAAAAAAAGAAAAAGAAAAATTTTTTTTTTCCCAAAAAAAATTTTTTTGAATATATGTTGCTTTAGCTGCACTTGGGTGACAGACAAGGAGAGGACACATAATTTTTTGAAAGCACAAGGGGGAAGTAAGAGGGAGAGAGAGGTATTAGCACCCTATTGAGGCCGACACTACAATAATAATTTAAAAAATTAAGAAAAGAAATACACAAAAATTAAAATAAAAGTATTTACTCGCCACCAATGGTACAGGTGCGCGGGCAATTTTTCCTTTTCAGTCGACACTGGGCATGTCACATAGCGTACCTTTCAGTTCAGCCATCCCCTTCTACTTTCAGTAATTAATTGTAAAGCAGACCTGCTGCATGGGGTTTCCCCAACCCAAATTTTGAACCAGACAACAAAATGTCGGTCAACTTTTGGATCAATCAAAAAAAAATAACATGTGTTGTACTTATAAATTATACTCGATAAATGGGGAATTTCGATAATTTATATAAGATTCTTCACAATTAACTCACTTTGTAAAAAATTTTTTTTTTTAAAAATTTTTTTAAAGTTTTTGTTAAAATCATTTTTTAACTATATTTTTTTTGCTTATAAGAGAAAAGTTTTTTGTATCTTAACAAACTGTCTCTGTATTGTAGCCTTAAAAAAGGAATAAAGTTTTCCGAAAGCTCGGCGTAGTAGAAAAGAGTTTTTCTTAAGCCCACCTGATCGATCCCCCAAATTTTTGGGGATTTTGCTGTTTAACTTGTCGATCGAGACTTCCTCTCCACTGGCAATTTTTTTGCTTAGTTTATTAACCTGTTTTTTAAAAAAAGTAGTTACTATAACCGGTATACCCATTTAAAAGAGCAACTGTTTTCGAGATGTTGGACCCCGCAATTTTTTTATGAAAATGTTTTAATTGTTTTCAAACTTTGCAAAGTAAATTTAATACGCAAAAAAAAACCCCCGGGGACAAAAAACCCAAAAATTCTTCAACCCCTCCAAAATTAGCCTTAAAAGTCACTGGGGATTTTGAGACCTTTGAAGGTGATTTTGGGGGGGTTAGACAGGTTTTTGGGGTTTTTGCCTGTGGAGACTTTTAATCAGCGTGTTGAAAACTTTTACTTTGCGAAGTTTGAAAACAATTGGCCGAAACCCAATTTCCATAAGAAAATTGTGGGGTTCTTTAAAGTGCGTTTATCTCGAAAACAGTTACTCCTAGAGACCTAAATGAGGTATACATTTTTAACGCAGCGAAAGTTATAGTAACTTCTTTTTTAATAAATATGTCAATATGGTAAGCATAAAGAAAGTTATGCTATTTAAAACAAATGCGGTAGGCCGTAGCTGGCGCCCTCTACCTACAACATCAAAAATATGGACGAATTTAAATTTCTCACCTTAGAAAACCCCTAAATTTCGACCTAAGGAATATGCTGTTGCTCTGTGATCTATTACTTCTGGGACACCCCCCTTTTTTTTATATATATATATATATATATATATATATATATATATATATATATATATATATATATATATATATATATATATATATATATATATATATATATATATATATATATTAATATATATATATATATATATATATATATATATATATATATATATATATATATATATATATATATATATATATATATATATATATATATATATATATATATATATATATATATATATATATATATATATATATATATATATATATATATATATATATATATATATATATATATATATAAATTAATTTATATATTAATAAAAATTTTTATAGCATATGGGGTTTATAATAAAAATATTTGTTTTTTTTAATATTTATAATAAGCTCATTTTTCCCCCTTTTCTTTAAGATTTTAAAATATTATATGATTTTGACCTGATTTTTGGGGCTTTTTTTTAATCTATGTAATTGAAAATTTTATTTTTAAAAAAAATATTATATTAAATAAAATTTATATATATATATATATATATATATATATATATATATATATATATATATATATATATATATATATATATATTAAAGAAAAGGGTATTGCTGATAATATTTTTTCCTATAATTTAATAAAATTTTGACGGTAAAGATCAGATTAGAAGCTTTTTAAAAAAACACTATGTTTGATAAAATAATTTAATTATTAGGGATAAATCTAGACCACTTTAATTTACAAAACATTTTGGTTCCCTAAGGGTAAGAAACAGATACTCTGTTTTATGTCATGAATTATTTTTGAAAACCTTCTTATTTACCCAAAATGTGTATTTAAAATGGCAATGGTGTCATTATATAGTTGCTGTTATTCAAGAAATATAAATGACTTTACTATTTTTCCTTAAAGTAAAAATAAACAATAGTGCAATATATGCAATAGGTGTTATTTCTTTAAGCACACTGCAAACCAAATATAAACAGATCATTTGTTACTTTTTTAATCAAACAGTCTAAAAACGGGCCCCCGGGCTTGCTTTTTTTAAAAACGTTTATCACATCCTTATCACAATCCCTTCTATTTCATCCTTATCACAGCTAGTCCGGGGGCTTAAGCAGCCGACGATTGATGATGGTTTTATTCTCAAATCTTGGCATTTTTAAAAAAATTACTTGTTTTTGATGTATTTAATTTATTCAAAGTTAGAGAGTCCCACAGTATATTATTTCTTAAACGAGGGGAGTAGTATATTTGTTTGATATAAATCTTAAATACGAGGCATATTCATGGCTAATGGTGTTTAGGTGTTTATCTATCAAAACAGGTCATTGAACCCCGACGTCAAAAACAGGGCAAACTGATCAACCCAAACAGAGCTTATGCCCAGATTAGGAAGTTCTTTAAAATACTTTTTTTAGGCATAAAATCCTATTAATATAATTCTTAATTTTTTTCTTTCTATTTTAATTTTTAATTTAATAAAAACGGTTCTTTCAAATATAAATTTTAAAACACTACCCTTTGCACACTTTGAAGTTGTCTGATTGCTACGGTCTGTAGACCCTTGCCCCCAGGAAACTGAACCATGGTCATCATGGGTCTTTTTAAACTTTTTATACAACCACATGTTCATCTTTGGGTTAAGCCCCCAGCTTTTTTCCCCAAAGTCTGCGACATTCCCGAGGGGAATTTTTGCCTTTTGAACAAGTTTGTTGAGGGGTGGTCCCCCGTTTATCTTTGGGCAAAAAAGACTCCCAGATATTTTAAACCCCTTTTGAGAAGGGGATTTCCACTCCATTGAGCTTTTGGGCATCTGAGTGCCCTTGTGCTCTTTTTTTTTGTGAAGGGGAAAAATAGGGTCTTTTTGGATTAACCGAAGCCTTCCTCCCCGCACCATTCGTCTACGATGTTCGTGCGTTTTGCGTCCTTTCTGAAACAAATCTAAGTGCTTACCTCTAACTACATGGCTATGTCGTCTGCGTAGCCGGGCAGTGAAACCCCCCTTTTGGGCCCTTTTTTCCAGAAGGTCGTCGACTAGATCGCCCAGTATAATGGTGATAGAACGCCTCCTTGTGGGCAGCCCTCCCCCCTTCAGCTTCTTGGTGTCCTCGCCCAAGGTGGATCTAATGACCTGTTTTAGGGGTGGCCCCCATCCAGTAGCATATGGTGTGCGGGATGTTCCTTCGTGTAAAAGGGCCCCCAAACGATCCTGTTGGAACGTTGTTGAACGCCCCCCATTCTAGAAAAGTGCCAAGCGCTATCTCTTTGTCATCGATTGAGTTTGTCAGGAGTCTGCTCAGATCGTCCAGAGCGGAGTCCGCAGACTTTCCCGATTGATAGGCATACTGGCGGTCCAAAGGGTATAGTAAAAGATGTTATCCCTATGTATCTATCCCAATTTTTTTTAATGTTTTGAGCAGGAAGGAGGATAGACTATAGGTCTATATGACTTAGGCGTTTGGTCTAAATTCTACCTATCTTTGGCAGGTTGACTACTGTAGCCTTTTGCCATATTTTTTTGGGATGTAGCCCCAGGCAATGCATGCTCAAATTTTTTGGGGATGGGCACTAATATTTCCGCCTTTTTTGGGAATACCGGGGAGATTTCATCCGGGGCCTGGGGCTTGTAGGGGAACTCCCGGCCCATTTGATTTTTTCATATGTTACCACTTCCTTTGCCTTTTTCCAGTCTTCCTTAAGGTAATATCACCAGTAAATCTTTAAATGGGAAAAAAAAAAATCAAAACTTTTATTTGGTAAATAAGGTAAAAAAAATGTATCCAACTTATAAACAACCTACTATATTTTGCAAACAATGCTTAAAATTTAATTAAAAACCACAAAAATATTGTGGCTTACCTAGAGAAACAAAAACTGTGGTATAAGTCCAAGGAATTATTTACATTTAAGATTAGTATAAAAGGTTTTGTTCTCATGTCTGGGGAATGGCGTCTCCCACAACACTTAGCATTCTGGACTCCATTCAAAGAAGAGCCGTTTGTCTTATTAATGATCCCATGCTTACAGCAAGGGTTTCTCCTCTTGCCCACCGTCGAGCTGTAGGAGTTAGACAGTAGAATTTTTCCTTTGGCAGCTTCCAACAGTGTAACTTTTATGCATTCTTTACAGTTCAATTGGAGAGGCCCGCGACATTCCCGCTTACTTCGTTCCTTTACCCCTAGAGTGTCCAGACTATGGAGCCTGCTACCCGCAGAAGTTTTTCCTTCTTCTCCCAGTTTCCAAATATTTAAGTCGTTGAAAAAAAACTGATATTAAGGAAAGTTTGCTGAACTTGGGCTACAATTTTAAACTTTAACCTGTTAGAAAATAGATTGAAAGACTTCCGTATAGTTAACATTCATTTAATTGCAAATATTTAAGCTAGTAGGTAAAGTAACAAACAAATAATTAAAATTTCAACTTACTTAGGTACAATTGGTAAGTCGAAATTCTAACATAAGATCTTAAAATTTCCCTTAAACGTTTTAACCTAGTAGGTTAACGGGTTAACTTATTAAGTCAAAATTTTAGCATAGTAAATAAAAATTTTAACTAAGTAGGTTGACACTTTAACAATTTAAAATTTTGACCCTGTACTTTCGCAGTATAATTTGTCATTTTTGTTGTTGATTTTAATTTACTAAAAAAAATAAATATAATTTAAAAACAATTTAAATTATTAATATAAATAAGTCTTTTTACTATAAAAGAACGTACACAGTTTTGACAGTAACAATAAGAGAATTTTACAATTAACTAAATTTTAAAGGGCAAGTAGGGGTAAGTAATATGATAATCTCTGACCTTAATTTATTTATGTCAGTATTATATTTACGTTTAAAATTAAACATAATAACATAATGGTTAATATAGTTTGGTATATAATTAAATAGAGTTTATTTAATGCCAATCAATGGGGTAAAATCTTATTTGTATAACTGTCAATAGTTTTATTATTGTTATTAAGATATCAAACTTACTTTAACGTTTTACAATTATATTGAAGCAGTTACATATAAATATATTGTGCAAAAGATTAAAAAATTATTTTAAAAATTGTTTTGTAAGTCAACACTGCGCTGATATTACAGGGTGGCGCAAGAGTTCCTTTAGGATTTCAAATTTAAAAAAGTATATCAAACAATAAAAAATCTATTTTAATATCCATAATACAAAGTGTGATTTTTGAAATTTTTTAAACTATTTATAAAAAATGATGTCTGTCAAATGATGCCTCTTTTTGCGATAACAGATAAGGGCTCTTTTTAAGACATCTTCCATAACTTTTCGTAAAGTTTCTTGAGATATCTTCAAAATTTCCCCCCTAATATTCGCCCTAAGTTATTCCAGGCATTCCGGCTTGTTTATAAAAACCCTTTCTTTAAGATATCCCCAGAGAAAATAATCCGGAGCAGTAAGATCGGAAGATCTTGGGGGCCATCTTAAGTCTCCTTTTCTTGAAATTAAGCGATTCGGGAAATGTGTTCTCAAAAGAGCAATTGTGGCTCTGGAAGTATGGGCAGTAGCACCATCCTGTTGGAACCAGTAGTGTTGGTCTTCTTCTTGTTGTGTTAAAAAAAGGTTTTCAGCATTTTCCTGTATCGATCTCCATTTACAGATAACGTGTGACCAGCTTTATCTTGAAAAAAATAGGGTCAAATTAGCCTTTGGGCTGAAATTGCGGCCCATACGGTCACCTTTTCGCTATGGAGAGGCCTTTGGTAAATAAATTATGGATTTTGTGTGCCCCAATAACGCGAATTCTGCTTATTTAAAAAACAGCATAGGTGAAAATGTGCCTCGTCTGACATCCATAATTTGTTTACAAAATCTGCGTCTACCTCTGCAATATTCATTATGGCTTGACTGTATTCTAGCCTTGCGCTGCCAGGATTGACGTTTGATTCCTATTTGCAAGGAACGCCTTCGTGTTAAAGTTGTTGGTGGTTCATTAATACTTTCCTCCACACGTTGAATATTTTCAGCGCATCTTGCAGTTCGGGGTCTTCCTGTCCCTCTAAAGTCTCCTATTAATCCTGTCACTTGAAACTTGGCTACAGGTTGCAATATTGTATGGCTAGAAAAAGCATGTCTTACATTAAAATATCGTCTAAAGTTTGTCTGAGTTAAAACAATGCATTTTTTGCTTTCTAAGTAAAAAGTCAAGATTTCTATCCTTTCTGCAGGAGTATATCGCTTTATATTATAACTCCCAAGTATCTACTTTAACCTAAAAAAGAAATACTATATAAAAATTAATCCTAGAAAAAATTTAAAAAAATTAAATCTTGAAGGCACTTTTGCGCCACCCTGTATATGTATTAAATACCACACCACACGTAAAAGTATTCTTGTTGTTTCTTGCTATATAATTTATCTAAATATTATTTTATTTGGTTATAAAAGTACATACATGCTTTATACGCTCTTCGTAAAAATCTTAACTCTGTTAAAGTTCCTAAGCTTAAACACATTTCTCTGTTCTTTCATTTTTACTGATTTTAAGATTCTCGTTAAGTTATGCCGCATTTTCAGGCGAAGCGGCAGGGCGGCTTCGCTCTCGTAGGTACTAGAGTATTTTACACGTGAGCCGCCATAATAGATCTCATCTATTTCCATACACGACCCACCATTACTATTTTGACAGTGATTTATATCCTTTTTATCTTAGTCTGCCATACTTGGGACTATACAAGGTCTTGCAATTTACAACTTTGGGCCGAATAGTAATAAAGCTATTCCAAATTTTGGTACTTTAATCATTACTGATTTTTATTTATTTAAGGAGATGATAAAACTGATAACATTAATAATTATAAAGTTATAACTCTAGATAGTATTTTTTTAAACTAAATATTTAAAATCTTTCTAAAACATTATCTTTAATAAGAAGAAGCAATATATAAGTCGCAACGCGCCTTTATGCGTTTTTAGTCTTTTTCGACCATAGTTTGTAGTCTTTTAGACTTTTTGTCTGGGTTTGTTTTTTTTTTGTTGTTTTAAATAATAGATATTAAAAACCTTTTTATTACACATGTTTTATACAACCATACTCCACTCATAACAGGGTTTCTAATAAAGAGAAACAGTTATACAACCTCTCATGTTAAAGCTTAGGTCTTAGCTTTTAAACTGCATATGATAATAAAATAAAATCTCTATTTTTTTTGCAAAACGATATATTCGATTATCAACATAATTTTTTACGAAAAAAATATGATGGTTTGGTTTATACTCGTTTTTCACAAAGTTAAGTTAAAGTTAACACTAGTCTAGTTTCTTTCATCAAGATAAACATTTTGCTTTTTCTTATCTGTTTTTACAATGATTCTTCGTTAAGATTTATCAATTTTATTCTGAATATGCCGAGCTCGCCTGTTCTGCAACTCGAAGCTTCAGAGCGTAACCCAACCTAAAGTTTTCTGCAATAAATTGTAACAGATAGTATACATACAGTATCTTTTCTAATATCAGCTGCCGCTTTTAGCTTATTTCGTACTTCATCAGTACTTGTAATAGGACTTTTCTTAATATCTTTATGATTATTAAATGTTTTATACGTCTGTTTAATTAATTTATTTTTACTAAATACGTTTAGAGTTTAATTAAAAGATAATATTTAAAACATTTTTTGCAACCAACGATAAAATGTCAAACTTGGCTAAACTAGTTGTTTCGTTTAGGCAAGTAACTGCAAGTTTAAAAATAGTTTGCACGCGTAAACAAGTTTACTCGTGGAAATTATATGTCCAAATTTATCAAGAAAATATTTTACTGTTATATTAAAGTATAAGTAAAGATTAAGGTCTTTAAAACCCGCGCGATTTTTCAAGCACGACGGCGTAGCCGGAGGTCTTAAAATAGAGCAAGTGTTTTAAAGACCAGTTCCACGAATAGTTTAGGCTTTTTTTAATGCTTCTAAAACATTTGTTATAGTAATAATTAATTTGACTTAGCCTGTACTTCATTAACGGATAAAATTATTTTCGATAATTCCATAATAACCAATTTGTTAATTGAAACCATGGAAATTATTCCACAATATTTTAATGCTTTATTCTGTTTGAGTGAAAATACATTGACTTAATAAAGTACTTATGTCAACTCAATAATAATTGTTTTTCTATAAAATGCCTGACAGGTGCCAAAATTTGAGGTTAAAGGTTGGCAATGCCATCTTAGGCTTCACATAATTCTCGCGTTGTTAATTGATATACCATGTAACTTTTATTGCGCGTGTTTAGAAGTTGGATTTAAACACACTAAGACATACTTTAATTAAGCAAAATAGGGTATTAATAAAAAAAAGTTAATATTCTGCGGTATAAATAGTTTTTTTTTACAATAACATATAAAGTTCTTTGGATTTTTGTTTTTTTATTAATTTTAAGTAGTTGACAAAGTGTTTTCTTTAAATGACAAGACATGGTTACTTAGAATAGAATACCATTATTTTCTTAAACAAACAATATTTCTGAATTATATTACGAAACGACAAATTTTCATATTAAAACATATAAAATAAAATTCAATAAACCAAGTACAATCGTTGTACTTGTTTCATTAGGCGTAAGTAAAACTCAAATAAATATTGGCCATTACAAACAGGCTCCAATTTTAAAGTTGACTTGTTTGCAAACCACTTATTTGATTTTAATATATTTTTTTAATTGTAGATTAATTTCGCGGTAACAATGCTCTGTTAAAAACTTTTACCCCAAATTCAATTAAAGCATTTCATGGCCTAACTTCTTTATTTTAAATCTATGTTTGCTAATAAATGACGACATGTTCTGTCAGTATTGTAAGAATGGCATAAACAAAACACAATCTGTTGATCAGAAGTTTTAATATTTATGGTTTAGGATTTATTTTAATTAAAACACTATCGACATATAAATCAACTTAATATCAATAAAATGATTAAAGGATTATTTAGTTCCTATATTCACAGCTCTGCACGATAACAACACGACATAATACATGGCTAGGGTGTTGCCGCCATTTATTTAAATCGCCGACTCTACACGAAGCTGTACAATATAGAAACAATACGACACCTCGGCGACATGTTGCTTTCCAACATTTTTTTCCGTTGCCTGCAACACTTGTCGCGTACAAAGCACATTTTGTGGAATAATTATTAGTAAAAATGCTAATGTCTTGTTGATGTCTGGTAGCACCGTGAGGATAGGGCCTTCGACTAATCTTTCCAATTTGCCGTTATCACATTATAGAGGGAAGTGATAAAGAAACCGTTTAACTTTATAAGTCGTTAAAGTAAAAGTAAATAAAAAACTTAACGCTTCATTGTAGAATGAATCTGCAATCTGCACATTAGTCCCAAGGCAGTGTCTTTTAAACTAGTCAGCATTTTATATTCCATGTATGTAGAATCTGTAAGCGCAAAAATTTTTGTCATTCAAACATTACTTGTGCTAAAACAAGGCAGGTGTTGAGAATGTGTCAGCCTGTACAGGGCTATCTGCAAAATGCTAGCAAGAGGTAATCACTAATAACTACGTTCTTGAATTAGCAAGAAAGTCTAGTGCTAGAAGAGCTATATCAGATTTTAGGTCACGTGCTACCGATATGAAAAATACGTATCCGACAGGTGACTTTTAGTCCCCTTTGAAATATAAGAACGATAACGAAGGTAAAAAAACAAATTAGGACCTTTCTGTAAAATGAAATATTTTTAGCTACTGAATATGTAAACTTTTAGATTGCTTAAAAGCTTTTTGTGGCTCACATGATTCAACCTATTTAAAAATTAAAATTGCCTTAGGTGACGTCAAATGCTTTATTAATGTGTTAGAGAGAACCCTCTTTTATACTGACATCGCATTTAAAAGAGGTACAGATCTATATCCAACCAAATCAGACAAACTTTTTGAGCTTAACATTTTAATTTTGTATAATATTCCCTGAAAAAAGTTATCAAAAATTATTAATGAGGCACTCTTACCAGCAAAACGTCCAGAAGCGTTAAAAACCAAAAATAATTTATACAAAACCAACTGCAAATTTGGCCGAAAATATATATATATATTTTTAATTTCTATATTTAATCATATGAATATTTTACAGATCGCGTCTATTAAAGCTTATTTAATTATCTTGTATATATTTTATTAAAAATGTTAAGTTTATTTGTAGATACAGGCTGTAAAAAATATGATGTTCACGATTTTAATGGGCGATATTGTAGTTTAAAACAAGTCGAAAAAGCCAAGAACCTATGGGCAAAAGTTAATTGTTTTTAAAATATGGTCATTCAAAGTTTAAAAAAATAGGCAACACCGCGTCCGTTTCATCGCAGCGAGTCAAACGTAGAACGTTTTTTGCGAGTTTTGCATATTTACACTTTTTTTAAAGAAATGTTTATTTACACACAAATAATAAAAATTACTTCTTGCAATTTACTTTGATGTTTAATTTGGAATTAAATTTAGGTAAAAAGCAAATTATTGTGTGATTTTATTTGTAATTAAGAAATAATTGCACCCACCACAACGTTAATATCCATTTTAAAAACATAAATTAATATGCTTTAAAACAGCACTTTTTATTTTGCTTAAAGAATAAGATTTCTCGGTTGTACACATTCCGATATTATAACTCTTTGGTGCATTTGACCTAGGGTTATCTTAAATTTAATTATATTCAGTTTTAGAAAAAAAATATCGCGGCCGGGCTGGAAGCACAATGTACATACCACTGACTTTACTTCACGCACAAGGCTTCTAGATAGCTCTATTGCCAATTGTTTTTAAAATTTTAACTTGGACAAAAATTATTTTTTTTTTGTAAATGAAACATTTAAAACTTGGTTTTCGTATAAGCAAAGGAATCTACTGATAAGCGATTAAGACAAAAGTTTTCAGTTGTTAATTTTTCAGAAATAACTGCTTTTAGAGTTCGTAACTTTGACATCGTTTATACAAAAAGTTTTGACACATACGAGTAGGTCATATAAACTTTTAGATTTATTTTAGGCTCCACTACGGCCCATTAAAATCGTGAGCATCTTAATTTTTACACCCTGTATGTTATACATACTGAAAATATTTAAGTAGTGAACTAATACTCAAAAATTATACTATGTTTGGTAATTAGGTGAACAAAAATTTTACTAAAATCACAATTAAAAAATTAATTATTTGTACATTTTTCTATAAACTATATAGGTTTCACGCATCAAAAATATAATATGTATTTGATAAATACCATGAAATAAAGTGAAGAGCTTTTAGCAAAGCTTAGTGTATGTTGATTTTATTTTTAGTAATTTATTTTTTTAAATGACCATGCCTACAATTTTTATTATCATTAGGCTTGATTACCTCGGCTTAAAACTGAGGTAGCTAAAGATGGCCCTATTTTTTATTTTTTTATATCAAAGTTTTTTTAATACTAAAATTAATTATTATATAATTTGTAGTCAAGTTCACAAACAATAATTGTATTTCAATAACGGTAGTAGGCTTATTTACTTACCTAACATACCTTTGGTGTAAAAAAAGAAATATTAAGAATATATAATTTTTTACAAAATTATTAAAAGAGCTTTTTGTATCCAACATGAATATAATTATAATAAAATTTTAGTTACCTTAGGCTGAAGGACCTCGGTCAATGGCCATTTGATATATCGCTTCCCCGGCGGAACATCGACGTAAGTGCTAATTTTCAATTTTTAAGTTATATGCTCCAAAAGTGGTAAAAATTAACAAAGTTTCCGGTGAAACAATGTCATAATTGTAGTACAAATATTGGCCGCCTGAAACCGCTTGCGTCGTTGTTCCAGTCTTGCGTTATTCTGGTTGGTGCCGGCACAACAACGCCACAACGTTCAGTTCGGATGTAGTGTTCAGAGCAGACCTATCGTTTTCGGTTGAAAAACGACGTAAATGGTAAGTAAGTAGTTTTTTGTGATCATTCTGTATTTCTTTAGTGGTTAAAACGACGTATTTGTTGGGTAAGTCATTGTTGATTCGAAATTGTGTATATTTTTAACAAAATTTAGTAAAACATCGTCGTAAATGTCTGTTGCGTCATTGTTATTCTGAATTATTTATCTTTAGCTATGTCCAAATTGCCTTTTGTGACGATGTTGTTCCTGAATGTTGTACTTATTCTATAATAATTCTTAATTAAGACATCTTTAAATAAAACGTTATTATGAATGTTCCAATATTTTTTAAAAGTCTTTATTTAACTTACTTTATGCGCATGTGTATAAGTAAATATGCATTTTCAGTGTCAATTTTTTTTAAAGAAATTTATAAAATCTTCAGGCGTTAAAAAGAGAAAATAGTAGGGTATATTCAAAAACGCCTAAAGCTTTTATAAATCTCTTTCAAATTAAAAAATAATGAAGAATTAATTTTCTAAGTAGCTTTGCCTTAGGTTGGTAACCTACGAGGGGTTTATGAAATGATTCTGAAAAAATTATGGTTTCCTAATTTCTATTTTAAATGAGTTTTACTTTTTGGTCCAATATTTAAATAAAAGCCGTTAACTACTTATTTTTTAATGTATTTTAGAAAGCTTAAGCAAAAGTAACAATGAGGCGATCAAGATTGATGGTACAATTGGCAACCACACACTCGAATCCAGGTATATATTGCTAATTTATGAATTATTATTTAAATTAAATCAGTAAGTTAATTAAAATAATTTTGTTGCTAGTAATTCGAAAGTTTGTCTTGCAAACTTAGATATTTTATTAAAAAAGAAAAGCAGTATGTTTAAATATTCCTTTATCCATCGTATTTCATTACTATTTTTAGATTTTTTTTTAGGTCAAACCCCGGATGTCTTAGGAAAGCAGCCAAGTAATGTACCCCAGGAAGAATTTTCAGCTCAGCTTGCTTACGACTTAAATAAGTTTAGTACCCAGCAAACCCCTGTCATTACTCTAGACTCTGTAAAAAAAAACACAGAATCAATCACGAATAATCAGTCTTTCAGTGTCACACATAAATTACAAGTAAAACCACATCATTCCACTCTCACTACCTTTGAGATTCACCAGCCAATCCTAAAATCAGTGCTTGAAGATCAACATATTAAAAACAATCCTGTTCTAGAACCAATAATAGAATCAGATAACCTACCACAACATATCAAAA
>JAHBCN010021323.1:0-14255 GCA_019359885.1 Listronotus oregonensis | reverse complement strand
TTTCTGTTATGTTCCACATAAAATAAAGTAACGTCAAGTTCCGGCCTACCCAATGTGTGTTTTGGCCTATTTTTCCTCCTATAATAACTTCAGTCTTCCTCCACATAAGGGTATGAAATTGGGTATGTAAATTAACGTAAGTATTCCAATTACTTGTAAAAAAATTGAAAAAGTTATGTCAAGTGATCTCTGAGATATTCGGTTTTAAAAATTTTGGATTTTATTATTGACTGACTCACTGATTGACATTTCCCGACCAAGAAGAAACTTGAGATTTGGTATCTAAGTAGGTTTTAGGAAATAAGTAAAGGATAAATTCCCAAAATTGCACATTTTTACTAGAAAATCCCTGAAGCAGGGCCGTAATATTTTATTTTTAGGAAGTATTTTAGAATGTTGCAATCCAATTAAATTTTAATTTCTAACCAGGCGCTATTTAAGGAACATCAAAATAAGCAATTTTTGTACTTCCTTTTTAGTCTAATAATTAGGCTTTACCTACAGAGCAAGGTCTACTGAAAAAAAAAACAGACATGAGATCTCCCCACCAATTTTTTTCATTCATTGAACTCTGAAACTGAAACTGAAAAGCTACCTATCAAAAAAGTAATAAAGCTGCCAGGAATAGAAACGACATTAATATGATATCTAAATTACGTGGCTATAAAGATTTATTTGAGTTTGACGAGAAATATGATAAATTACGTTACAGCCACTACATCTCTGAAAGAACAATAAAATCGCACAAAAATAGGAAAACGGTTTCCGGACCTACCCGAAAATAGTTCGACAATATCTACCTTTTCTGCGAGTATTGGTAGTGATGTTCAGATAGATCTTTTACTTCCTAAAGAAATGTCCAAAATTTAAACTTTATTAAGAGCTGCTGCCATAATACGTAGTGCAATGGCTTTATGTCAACCCAAAATTGAATTTCCAACATGTACTTGTGTGAAAGAAGAACTAAAATGTTGTAAGGAGTGTAAAATTCGTTCCTGCCATATCATTATTAAAGATTTTAAGGCAGAAATGGATTAAATTTACGTAAAATGCTACTAATGAAGCGCCTAAATAACTACTTACATATTACATTTTTGGGTCTGTAAAAAAATCACCCACGGAATTGGACGATTTTTAAATTTGCAATGTAAAATATTCTTTAAGTATTATTATTTAAGGCAAAAAAATGCGGATGATGTAGTTTTCACCAAGAAAAGCGCAATAAAAATTCTAAAAATTGGTCATTATTTGACATTTTATTTTTTTGAACTAAAATTTACCCGATTTACATTTGCTAAACGGAAATATTATTAATTTATAATAAAACACTTTGCCGTTACCATAAGGATAATTTTCATTAAATCAAAAATATTTGAATTTCAAGCCAATTACAAATATAATTAGGGAAAATAAAAAGCCGCTTTAACTAACCAGCACTAATCATGACAGACCAGAACGGCGCATTTATAATAAAAAAAAATTACAATTTAACGAAAATCACCCACGGAATTGGACGATTTTTAAATTTGCAATGTAAAATATTCTTTAAGTATTATTATTTAAGGCAAAAAAATGCGGATGATGTAGTTTTCACCAAGAAAAGCGCAATAAAAATTCTAAAAATTGGTCATTATTTGACATTTTATTTTAACTATTTACGATTTACATGTAATAAATTCATGCATCGCTTCAAGAAGTTTACAGTGTTGCTAAACGGAAATATTATTAATTTATAATAATATAATATAAAGGATAATTTTCATTAAATCAAAAATATTTGAATTTCAAGCCAATTACAAATATAATTAGGGAAAATAAAAAGCCGCTTTAACTAACCAGCACTAATCATGACAGACCAGAACGGCGCATTTATAATAAAAAAATTACAATTTAACGAGGAAAACCTAATCGGAACTAACCCGAGCTAGATCATAGTTTGAAAGTTTTTGTTTGTTAGTTCTGGTTAGTTTTTTATATAAAAAACAACCTTCAATAATAACAAATTATTACAAAAAGTCTGGCAACATTGCTTATTCAAGCAGCATTCAGACATGTCAAAGAATAGCTTCGTATCATCTCTTTATATGGAAAAAAAAGAATTATATATTCCTGTTTAAAAAGACCTTTAACGAAGCCTTAGTTTATATTTAATGTATGTACTATATTTCTCAAATTTAATTAAAAGACACAAAGCATCCGCAATTTTTTGTTGCTAAAAATGTTTAAAAAATAATGAAGTTTTGAATGTATAATCAAAAAATAACGAATCCCGTGGGTGGTTTTCTTTACCAGCAACCAATAAAAAAAAGTTGAATAAACCTACTAATTAGGTGGGTAATTAATAACAATGATTGATATTTTTGTATGGGTTTAAAAATCTACCCACCTGTTTTGGATATTTAATTTTTTTTTCTTTTCTAAACAACTTAAGCAGCCCTTAGATCTGCGTTTAAACCTGTTGATACAACTTTAACTACCTACTACACTTCCACCGGACCGTAAGATCTTTGTAATCGGCTGGCTCGCTAAGCCAAGCGCGCAAAAATATGACTTTGGCCGTTAAAAAAATTTCACTGACTCAATACTTTAAAAGGAATCTAAAAAATTTTGTTTTAAAAACTTTTTTTAAACATTAGCTACAATTTGTACGCAGCATGTATGTATAAATTTTCAATAATAAACTTTTTTCTCGATTGCCTAAAATTACGCTACTAAAAATAACAATTTTGAGTTTCGTACTATCTTTAAAAATTTAACAAAAAATATCAGCTTCAAGTGGGACGTTGTTTGAAGCGCTATTGTGTCTACTTTAATCTAAAAAAAAAATTTAAATTGATAGCATGAATATTATTAAAGATAGAGCAGTGGAAGTTAAAATACGTGTTTTATTGAAAACCGATTTTTTTGGGTTTTTTCGAAATAAAAAAGCTCTCGACCACTAAAAAATGTCGTAAAAAGTGATTTCGTGTACACGATTACCTTATTAAAGAATCCCACTAAGTCTGGTTTGGTTCTACGCCGGTTTTTTTTTCTCGATAACTAAGCGACTTTTCTTCCAAATTTTACTCCACTACTAAATATTTCATGTCGAATCAAACCCTTGAATATTCCCATAACATTAGAAAACAACCCGAAATAAAACTGATAACAACATAATCGGAAGCATAGACCCATTAAAGAAACTATCGATTCGTCGTAGCGTTGCCTAAATAAGCATTATTACATAATTTATCTAACGACGCCCACTCTTTCGACTACGAATAATCGTTTCCCTTTTACGCACATTTTTTATCGCAATACCAGCACTTTGGGGGATCAATTTAGCAAAATGCCATTTCCATTTTCTTAACGTCTTAAGCCAGCCATATCCGTTTGGGGATTTAGCAGCGAGTCGCAATATCGCTAAGCTACCCGAAACTAGACCCTAGAAAGGGTTTAGAGGGCTTTGCAGAGTTTGACGCGACTTGTCGAAACGCTTTTAGTAGAAATTTCGCTTCACGCTGCCGTTAATGAAGTAAAGTCGTTTAAATTTTCATTAATTTTGTTGATTGCGATCGCTGCAAAAAAGGAAAAATTGAATTTAAAATAGTTTTCATTAAATTTTAGCAATAGTAAGTAATTTTACACTATTAAGAAAGTAGACGAAGAAAGTACAGGTTATAAAAAAGTTAAGAAGGTTCTGGGTTGTTTAATAAGTTTTGTAGTTTTATAGGAAAAACACGATTTTATGTTTAAAACAGATTTAATTATCTTTACTTCAATACACTTATTTCAGTATTTTCTTAATTAAGAAATTTCACCCATGAAGTAAGAATTCGGCAGATTGTCAAAATGTGCTTTCAGAAGTTAGAGAAAGCTGAATTTCCCAAATGGGTTGGATGATTTTTTAAAGACTGGTTTATGCAGACAATTTTAAATTTAATTTAACTTTAGTGTAAGATCATTGCAATCCAATATATAAGCGCGTTTATACACACTTTAAGAAAACTTTAACTTACACTTTTATTTAAGAAGTTGGCCAACTTTTATCTTCTTAAAGTTAAATTAAGTAATAATGAAAATGAGCATGCGCGAGCAGTGTAACCAAACCAAACCAAAATAGTGATATTTGCATAACGCCGTTATCGGCGATCGCGATTTTTAAATAACGGCGATTTAAAAGCGTTATCGCGATCGCGACTTTTCGCACTACGTCAAACTAGTGTTTTCATTATTTGCGGCTATTAGCGCTCTCGAGTGATTCATTTTGCTATGGCATATTAATTTCACTTGCCTGCCTCCTATTATACTGATTATAAACTGCAAAACTTGAGCAGCTGACTAGGAAACTTGTTTTTTTTTTAATGCAAAAATAAAGTAAAATACTTACTTCTTTAAATACACCTTCTTTTTGTTAACTATATGGAATAACTATATATAATATTATACAAAACTGTAATTCTGCTTCATAGTTCAGTGAAATACGTTGCATTTCGCTCTATATCACTCAACGCGATTAGCTGTGTTGCATGTTAGTTGACGCGATTTCGCATGTTTAAAAAAAATCGGTTTCTGTCAATCGCCGTTATTTGCGATTTTTCAATAACGGCGATTAAATCACCGGTAGTGATATATCGCTCATCACTACTAGACCGAGCTGCATGGAGGTAAGTAACACGCGGCAGCGCCATTCAGGAGGCCTGTCGTATTTTCGAATGTAACACGCGGGCTGACCATTTTACTGGCGATCTCGAGTGCTACTTTTCACTAGACTTTTTCCCGAAAAAAAAAAACAAAATGCACAATTATTTGTTTTCTGTAAAGGTAGCATAATTTATTGCTTTGTCTTATTTGATTATTCATTGATTTGTTGCGCTTACCAGATGGCTATTATTATTAAAAAAAAAAAGTGTTGCGTTGCATGTTAAAAATATAAAGGAAGTAGATGTAAGAAGCAATAATAATAAAAATGTTTATGATTAAGCCTTAAGAATTAGGTTATTGTTACCCCCATACATATTTGAGTTTTCCTTGTCGGCTTCTTGACGGAATAATTGGCCGACAAAAAAGGTTTGGTAATTGATTGACAATTGATTTTGTCGTTGTGAGCTTTATTCTAAAACCCTTTTAAAAACAAAGTTTTTAGATTTTCCTTTATTTTGAAGGGTTTAAGGAGCATATATCCAGGGTCTTTTTTAATATTTTGTCACTTTTATTAATTTTTTTGTGCCACTGCGACAAATATTTAGGAAATATACAGGGTGACGCGGATCTAAATGTACATACGATACCATGAGATAGAGATATCCTTGGAAGTTTTAAATAACCCACATTTAGTAGTCCTATCTTTAACATTTACCGAGATACAGGGTATTTTATATGTTCTGCCTAAAACGTATTTTTGTAATATTTCTGGAAGCACTTAAAATAAAATATTCATAATGGGTAAGAATATTTTTTTATATAGGTGATTTTAAAATGACATATGCAAAAGTTTTAAAATATAGGTCCGTACTTTAAAAAAATAGTTTTTAACTTATTTAAAATTTATCACCCTGTATATCAGATTTTTTAAATTTTACTTTTACTTTGAAAGATGATGAATGTGATCCTAATGAAATATTTTTTAATGTTGCTGCACTTACCACGAAATAATAAAAATTAGATATTTTTTTAAAAATTATTGGAAAATAAACAAAAAAAGAATTGGTAGCCTAATAAAAGTGCCTATATTGCCTAGAAATAGTACGTACCAGCAAAAAAGTCTTATTATTAAATAGTTTTGACATTATTTGTTTTGTTATCAAAACATTTTTGTCGTACTCGTATATCTTTTTTTAAAATGCCTTACCACTTTTCTAATCAAGAATATGTTGACATTAGTTTTGTGTAGGCTTATTGCTATGGCAATGAAAGAGCCTTAGGTAGTAGTTATTTAAAAATAACGTCCGTGGTGGCACTACCGCGTTGTCTAAAAGGTGCTGTGAAATGCAATATTTGCATGTTTCAGTGCTTGGGCAGCGTTGACGGAACTGGGGCATAAAGATGGGTTAAACATCGGAAAACCCGGCACTCACGGTACTCTGGTATTTAGGAGTATATATGTATATGTATATGTCTAATATAGTATATATGTATATGCAAATCCTTCGTGAGTTGTCACATAGATAAAAAAAAAATGAAAGAGCAACGGCTCCAGAATCTGTAAAAAGGTTGCCCGGAAAAAATGTCCAAACCATCAGAAATTCGCAAACGTATTCGCTTTTATTTGCAAGAAAGAGCATTTTCCTACACAGAATAATATCGACGAACCTGTTAGACACCCAGTTCAAGAAGAAAATGAGCCCCACCATATTCTGCAAGGGCTATTTCGGACTTTTTTATGAGACCTATCCTAAGAGATGGATAAGCCGCAGGGGGCCAGTGAATCCCTTAGATTTCTTTTTTGGGCCCCATAAAAAATTTAGTATTCGAAGAAGAAATTAATACCCGTAATCAGCTGTTACAACGTATTATCTCTTTATTGCAAGATATAAAAAATATTCCAAATTCATTTAGAGAGGCACACATTAATAAAGGTGATAAAATTTAAAAGAAAACCCTGGATCTATGCTCCTTAAACCCTCCAAAATGAAAAACCAATCTAAAAACTTCTTTTTTAAAAGGGTTTTAAAATAAAGCCTAAAAGGACAAAATCAATTATTAATCAATTACCAAACCTTTTGTCGGCAAATTATTCCGTCAAAAAGCCGACAAGGACAACTATATGTATGGGCGTAACAAGAACCTAATTCTTAAGGCTTAAGCATAAATATTTTTATTATTATTGAGACTTACATCTACTTCCTTTTTTTTTTAACTTGCAACGAAGCACATTCTTTTTCCCAATAACAATAGCATCTGGTAAGCACGACAAATCCATGATTAATCAAATTAGACAATACAATAAAATATACTACCTTTATAGAAGACAAATAATTGTGCATTTTGGATCTTTTGCGTAAAAAAAGTCTTGTGAAAAGTAGCACTCGAGAACGCCAGTAAAATGGTCAGCCCGCGTGTTACATTCGAAAATACGACCAGCCTTCCGAATGGCGATGCCGCGTGTTACTTACCTCCATGCGACCGAGCTGTCAACTTTAACCTTCAACCCGATTTACGTAACGGACATAACGGATATCTTTATTAATTATTTTATTTATTAGGCTAAAACAAACCAATCATAAAAAACAGTCAAAACCTTGTCAAAACATAAGAAATGGTTTAATAATTAATACCAACCCAACAATAGAATTTTTTTCTATGATGGTCCTCCGTTTTTATCTATAGAGTTTTACAATTTTGCCATAATATATTCAATTAAATTAATTACATCCAGTCCTTATTATTCACATTATAATGCTATGGTCAAAGGTCGTATTCAAAATGTAAACAAAAATATATTTTTTAAAGATTTTAAAGTTAATTAAGATTGATTTGTGACTGTCTCTTACTATAAAAATACGCCAAAGGTGGATGAGTTGCCATCACAAGCACAGCTATTGTTTAATCGAAGCATTAGGAATGACTCCACTTCAAGTTCACAAAAATAAGCTTGAATTGAAACCTATTAAGTTAAAAGATCTTAGAAAAATTTGTTATACAAGATAATCAAAAATGAGATTATGATAAAAACAGAAGAAATTTAAATTTATTGTATCAAAACAAGGAAGTATTATGTAAACACCAAAAAGTCAGTACTTGGGAAACGGCAGCTATAATATAGGCAAATCGTTATGATTCCATATTTGGTAATAATGGAAAAAGGTATAAAAGAAATTGAAGTCAACTTAAAACACAGGAATTAACAAAAGACAATTCAAGGCAATATCAGCAGTGCGAGCAGCAAATACAGGGTGCCCCAGAATATGTGGGCAATCTCTTGGAATCTAATAGAAAACCTAAAATAATTATGACAATTTCCATAAACTTTTTTCCTACGAGCCTTTTCTACGGAGATACAGGTACATAACGAACGCCCCTGGAAATCGTTTCTTTTTTTTTAATAACTTTTAAAATACAAGGCGTAATTTGATAATTTTTTTATGATGGTTACTGGATGAGTCTTCTTGAAATGAACCCATCAAATCATATTTGGCTTATTAAGTTTGCCAATGACGGACTAGCTCTGACACAATAATAGCAAACTTTTTAAGACCCTGTATGATAAAGGCTCAACAATATTATTTTTGGATAGCTTTAACCTTATACTAAAAAAGAGGAAAACTTCATATGAACGTTTGTCCTAAACGTCTTAACTTTTGAGATACAGGGTGGTATAATTTTAAAAAATAAATCATTTATTATTAATATCTGTAATACCACTTTAGATATTTTAATGAAATTTGGCATAAAGGTAATATTTATCAAAAAGCATTTTTTAGTGTACCACATTTTTATTTGGGTTAGATTTATAAGCCCGACAAAAAAGGGGAAATTAACGTTCTAAATGTTATTTTGAACGCCAATAAAATATAAAGAACTGCCAAAAATGTTTTATGCGACGTAAAAAATTACCACCCGACAAATAAAATTATTAAGAGGTAGGATATTATTTTACACATAAATGAAATATTGTGCACGCCAATATTTAAAATAGACAGTAAAAATATCTGATCCACAATACAATGTCAACAGAAAATTAAAACAAATAAACGATAAGAAAAAGTGTATAGCACGACAATATTAAAAAATAAAAAGAATTTAATAGCACGTCAGCATAGCGGCGACAAATAAGAGAAGTTTTACAAGAAAAGGTGGAGTTTGTCAACCATTTTATACCTGTTCAAAATCAAATGCTAATTTAATCGCCACTCAGCTGATTTCTGAATTTAAAGAAATGGAGGGTAAATGGGAAACGTTTGATGATTTTAAAAAATACAATTACAGCATTTGGGTTATTACTATTAACTATGTAGATTTAAGTCAATTAAAATGCACATGTCCTTATTTTTTGAAACACTTAAAGTGTATGCATGTTTTGGGTATAAAGATCCGATTAAAATTGGTTGATGTACCGAATGCAGCCAAACTAATACCACTGGGACAAAAACGTAAACGCGGACGCCCAGCAAGGGCCAAGAAAGCTTTAATTGTCCAATAAAAATTGAAAGAAAGATATTTCTTTTATTTTTTCAGTAAATTAAAATAAGTTTATTTATTTTTTACATTTAGAAAATGTTTTGTTAAAAAATCTGTTTTTTTATTTATTAATATTTTTTCACAAAATATTTGTTTTTACGTTATATATTTTTATTTGATATGTTTTTTTTTACGTCGTGCAATACATTTTTGTAATATTTTTTGCCTTTTATTGACGTTTAAAACACCACTTTAATCGCTAATTTCATTTTTGTCATAACATTTTGTCTTTTTGTCGTGCAATGCATTATCTTGTTGTGCAATCTCCATTTGTTTAAAAATTGTCGTGGAAGTGATGATGGGTATAAAGAAAAACTATCGTTATTTAAAACAGTTTTTCTACTAAACTGATGTCGTGCAAACGACGTTTGTTGGCGTGACTTTAAATATTCCCCTTTTTATTTTATTTGTCAAAATAGGCAGGTCAAATTCTGTACGAACGCCACTGGTGGAAATTAAAAAAATGTGATACACTAAAAAATGCTTCTTGATGCATAGTACATTTATGCCAAATTTCATTAAAATATCTAAAGTGGTATTACATATATTATTAATAAATGATTTATTTTAAAACTTTACCACCCTGTATCCCAAAAGTTAAGACGTTTAGGACATAAGTTCGTATGAAGTTTTCTTCATAAAATGGAGCCAAAAATTGCTTCCCTAAATATTGACGTATAATTAGAAAACACTCTGTATAATGTAAAAAAAAATTACCAACCATGATATTTTATTTCTCGTAAACAGTTGATTTTATGGATGTCAATTAGAAATACCTTTTTTAGTTTAAGGTTAAAGCTATCCAAAAATAATTCTGTTTAGCCTTTGTCATACAGGGTGTTAAAAAAATTGCTATTATTGTGTCAGAGCTATTCCGTCCCTGGCAAGCTAAATAAGTCAAATATGATTTAATAGGTTCATTTTAAGAAAACTAATCTAGTAACCATCATATTAAAAAATATTAAAGTACGCCTAGTATTTTAAAAGTTATTTAAACAAAAACGATTTCCAGGGGCGTCCGTTAGTGCCGTTATCCGTAGGGGAGGTTATAGGAAAAAGTTTATGGGAACTTGTCAATATTTTTAAGTTTTCTATTAGATTCCGAGAGATTGCCCACATATTCTGGGACACCCTGTATATCAATTCGGTAATAGTTTAGCCAAGCATTAATGATCAAAATTTACGTTACGAAAGCCAAAGTGCAACAAATGCATAGAGGCAGAGATAAAAGAAATGTGTTACTTGATTCACACTCAAAAACCGAGTAGCCATCCGGTCACCTCAAAACGTCTTTGCGCAAAAAATTTCGGAATAGGCGCGTAGAATTTTCGCGTAGTGAAAACCCAGCTTTAAACTCTTATCTAAACTGCAAAAAGTCTTAATTTATTTGATAACTTACAATGTCGCGATTTGGAGAACCTTATTTTGTCTTTTTATTTAAACAAAATAAATTATAAATAAATGGTAATTATTTAAAGTGTGTATGTATTAATAGGTAGACCAACGCAACGTCGACCCCGTTTTGAAACTGAACAACTAACCTGTGTATTATAGAAATGCCAGAACATGGAACAAAGCTGCAATGAATATTATTTTAAACTAAACGTGCTCGTTTTCCATAAAAATCAATGCAAAATTATGCACACCATATAGTGAATAAAAGCAATTTACCGTAAATTGTTTTAAATTGCATGTCAATTATTAATTAAATAACATTTATTACTAAAAATATTTTAAATGAATAAACATAGACTTAAATAATTATATTATTATGTTGTGGAAAAAAGAAATCTGCTTTACCCTTTAAATAAAAAATATATTTTTATACAATTTTTTAAGTCCTAAGACACTCTACGAAGACTTAGAGCCTACTAGTAATGTACCGAGGGTATCCAACTGAATAAGGGTGCGGTGTATTAACATGGAACTTTAAGATTTAAAGGTAAACAAAGACACCAGGGCCAAAAAAAAAGAACCAATGGGAAGGTCGGAGCTTCTTAGAGGGACTATAAAGGAATGCACCCAAGACGAACAATTTTTCTTTAAATGGAATTAGTGATGAGCGAGACCGGTCTTGGTCTTGCGGTCTTGGTTTTGGGTTTTTGCAGCAAGACGAAGCCGAGACCAAGACCAAGACTGAGGAGTGCAAGATTACGCAAGACCAAGACCGACCTGAAGACTCTTGCACTTCTGCAACTTTTTTAAAATATTATAATATTAAATTTTTTATAATCAATATACATAGGTATTTTATACAGAAATGAAAAAAAAAGTGGCGAGAACTGCCAAAAAAGGCGACTATTTAAAAAGTAACAGGTTTCTTTAATAACATAATAATTAAATGGATAACTTTTTTATTTTATATTGTTCATTGACAACGATTATGAGTAAATTCAATAACATGTTTCAAAAATAATAGGATTGTGACTCAAGGGCCCCGACAATGCACGATATCTCCAAAACCGTTCACGACAGAGAAAAGCTAGGGGTACAAAAGTTATAGAAGCTGAAAATAACTTTACAGCATAAATTAGTTTTACTTTCGTTAAGTATAATGTCATTAAAAGCATACCAAGATTTAAATTTGGTTAAAACCATTGACTGCATTTTCAAAAATTTTAGATCTATAAGAGACTTTGTCACGCTGATGCTTTAGCCCAAGTGTTTTGGCCTAAAAACACTTTTCCAACTTTTATTTGGCCGTTGGCAGCCTTTAAAAAAATATTATTGTTATTATTTTTTTTTTCAATTAATAACAATTAAATAGCTAAGGTACAGTAAAGCTGAAGGTGAGTAGCAGAGAGAGCGTGCAAAAATGCCCTAACTCATTTGCCAGAGAGAGGGGAAATGGCGACTGCTTTTGGTGGGGCCTAGCAGAGACCTTCCAAGATTTAATTGGGAACTCTCGTTCAATTTACTACCACTCAAAGACAAGAAAAACTTTAATAAACAATATTAACATTAGAAAAAGGAGACATAGGGAGCCAAATAAAACACTATATTTAAAACAAATAGTTAATATAATTTATTATAAATTTGTAATTTAAAGTTTAAAAAAAATAAATCAATATAAAATGGTGAAGGGGGTTAGAAATGTACAAAATTTAAATTTATAATTTAAAAGTTTACAAGAAAATTATATAATCGAAATAAAATGGTAATGCGCTGAGTTAATAACTGACTAATTTAAAAAAAGAAGTTATATATAAAATTTAAAAAATGTATAAATACCGCTTAGAATGATTTAATTAACAATAATTTAATGACCAGGTGCACCATTTAAAACCAATAAGAGTATAGATTTACCTAAAAAAATATATTACAATAATAAAAAAAAACCCCCAAAAAATTAAAACAATGTGGAAAAAAAAATTTAAAAAGGGGGGCCCCAAAATTTTTAATTGAAAAGTTATAAGAAAAATTGTTAGGGGGGTTAATTTTAATGTTGGTTTTGTTGAATCCAAGTAGGCGGTGCCAGCCATACACCGTGAATGATGGTGTTAAAACCAAAACAACACATTAACCAGTCAAATGGTCACTTCTCTGACCCAGAAAATTTACCAAATTGATGGCCCCTCCAAACCAAAGCGAAAACTGTTTAAAAAAAAAAGAATGGCTCATGTGAAGAGAAATGGCCCGTCCGAAGAACTTACAAAATTCAATATAATTAAAACCCAAAAAACAAGATAATTAAGCGATTTAAAAAAACCCAAAAAAAAATTTAAACCCATACTGTATGTTTTTTTAAAAAAAAAAATAAAAGGTTAATATAAGAAAACTTTAAAATTTATTGGTTCGAAACCTTTCAGTAAAAAAAAAAAAATTACTTATTAAGTAAGAAAAATTAATTAATCATATAACAATAAAAAAATCCCATTAAATCAAGATAAAAAAAAAAAATAAAATTGTTTTAGTAAACTATTTAAAAAAAAATTATGCCCCATTCCTTTGGGACCAAAAAAAAAAAACATTTCCCCCACCTAAAAAGTTAATTAGCAATCACTTAACCAGGAAAAAAAAAAAAATCCCATACGATTGTATTTAATCGTAGGTATTTCTAATGATTTTTTTAATTAGTTACCTATGATGCCAACAGGGAATTTTCAAAATGCAGAAAATATTTTTGTTCCCCCTTGAAGAAGTGGCAATATTAGATTGATTCTTTAAACAAGATATATATGTAAAAGAGAGGAATTATTAAAAAATATGCTTTTCATGTCATATAAAATAATTTTTTCAAATGGATTTTAAATATCACTTTGGTTTTGACGTAAAAAAAAACAATCAAAAGAATAATAATGACGTCTT
Source organism: Listronotus oregonensis (assembly GCA_019359885.1). Lineage (NCBI taxonomy): Eukaryota > Metazoa > Arthropoda > Insecta > Coleoptera > Curculionidae > Listronotus > Listronotus oregonensis. The sequence goes on along the minus strand of JAHBCN010021323.1, from coordinate 788 downwards.
TTTTTTAAAATCAAAAATTATATTTAAAAACTATCTACATTGACATTGTTTTTATGACAGTTTATGAGTTTAACACTTTTATAGCATAATATATAGGGGGTGATTTTTTAATGGATTTTTTTCAAAATTTTTATTTTAGGTTAAAACTAAAAATAAGTGAGTTTTCTTAAGTGGGGGATTCTTCGGAAATTTGGTAAGAAAATTTACATTTTTTGCCCCTTTTTTTCTATAATTTTTTTTACCCAGTTTTAACCATAATGAACGGGTTTTGATGATATTGAGATTTGTCACAGTATTGAGCCACCTTGTATATGCAGAATGTTTTTTAAAATATTGTACAAATTTTTTTCGGCAAATGTTTATAATTTAAAAAAAAAAGTTCTTGAACTGAAAAATTTCTGAATAACTTTTTTTAACAGAAACCAATATTTACTTATTAGAATCATTTTCACGAAAATTTTACATCTGGTTAAAATTAAAAGATTTTTTTTTTCTCACACAGTACATGTTTTTTAAAATTTTAATTTTTATGCCTTTTTAAAGAAAATTTAAAAATCCTTATCACTAAAATGTTTCTATGTGCCACTAAATGTATAAAAAAAGGTTGTGTCTCAATTCAACTAAAAATTGGCATAAATTAAAAAACCCTAAAATTAAAAAAAAGCTTTTTAATCAAAGATTTAAACCTATTTAAGGTTAAAACTGGCATATTTTATAATTTTAATGCAGAAAAATAGTTTCTATCCTTATTTATTTTTAAGTATGAAAAAAAAAAATTTTATTTAATA
>JAHBCN010021322.1:0-14316 GCA_019359885.1 Listronotus oregonensis | reverse complement strand
CAGGTAATTCTTTAGGCTAACCTATACAGGTAATAAAAACACCTTTTCAACTGCCTTTGGACTTCTTCGGCAATTACGTCACTTCTTCGGCTCAAGAAGTGTCTGAAAACCTGAAAAAAATCCTGAAATACTGAAGAATGGTCTCTTCGGATGGACAGATGTCATCCGACTGTCACAGAACCTCGTTAACATATCTACTGGTGATAGTAATATTGAAATTATGGGAAGCCATTTGTTGATTCATGATAATAAATTTCTCTTAAGAGAGGGGTTATTTAACTTGCTAACACAAGATGTACCCACAAAGTACTCGCCCAAGGACTTGGCTGATTATAAAATTATTCTACTTTTAACTAATGCCCATAAGAGAAATGATGGAACAATTTTATCAACACAAGGATGGAAATATCGCCATATTATTGCCAAATTGTTTCCACCTAAGAGACCGTACGCGTAAAAACGTCAGCGCAGTGTTAAAAGAATAGAACCGAAACAAGACGTGGAAGAACCTTGTCAAACTCAACCTAAAGAAATTGTCTATTATAGCAACGTAAATTAATTGGTTGAACGTTTCGGAATGTTGCACGCAGCAAATGGTGCAGGCAGTAACACCGTGGAGATAATGAGTATCCTTAAGAAACTCGAAAAATTAGGTGGAATAGAGTTTTATAATAATTAATAAATGTAATTTGTAAAAATGTATTAAAAAAGTTATGTGCTTTTTAATTATTATTTTTAATCGCCGTGTAAACGCTCTTAATATTTACTATCTTGCATGAGTTGGAGCGTTTATTAATCGTCGCGTAAACGTGATTACTATATAATGGGTACTCAATTGTGTGGGATATAATAACATTGTGTTGGGTTTAAACGTTACATCGCGGTCAAAATTTAAAAATTGATCACAAATAGTTGTATTTTTTCTAAGTAAATGATTAATGTTATGTTTCCTGTACCAAATATAAATCAAGTAAAAAACATAAAAAATTTAACATAATATAATATAATTTAACTAGCGACTCATATCTTTTTGATTAATAATTCGTAAAAATATTTTACAAAGTAGCTAATCTTAAGGCCCGGTAGTCTTGGAATAATTTTTAAATATGATTATTTCAAAAACTTAATTTAAAAACTTTAGTAGGGATAGTTTGGAAGTTCTGGTGCATCCCACTCCGAAGCAGATTTATATCTTAAAATCTCAAAAATTAGAAATCTTGCTCGTTATTTAGGGCGTGGTCATTACTATCTTTCAAATGTCAAATTTCAAATGTAACCTGTCAGCTGTCAAATGCCACTTGTCCCCTGTCATATATCAGAAATCACGTGACTTAGTAAAATAATGATACCTGTCAGCTGTCAATTGACACCTGTCACCTGTCATATTTCGCGAACCACCTGTCTTAGAATCTGTATACGTGCTGCATTTTTATTTATATGGGTCTTTATAGGGTGTTACACATGCGTTAAAATAATGGTGTCCGTCAAATGTCATCTGTCATCTGTCAAAACCACGTGATTTAGAACCTGCTTACGTGGATAAGATCCTAAGGTATTACGCATGCGTCAAAAAATAGTACTTGTCAGCTGTCAGCTGTCACTTGTCAAACGTTAAATGTCAAACCTAACATGTAGGGGCCCCACGCTTAAGCACCAGGCCTGGGGGCTTAAGCGTTGAGCGCAGAGCCTTATATTCAGCTCGCATAATTTAAACTATAATTTTTGAATATTAAATAATAAAACACATTGCATGTATTAAATTAATTTATTTTAGCCACATTGTACATTGACTTTTAGCAATTTTATACACAAGTTTAGTTAGTAATACACTACAAGCTACAGCAATAAAAATAATTAAACTGTTATAAGTTTTATCTGAGCGGATGGTGATGGCTGGAACCTCTGCTGTAGTGGTTACGTTGACACAAGGCTCGGGTGCTTGACTTATTAATGTTTTTCATTCCGTTTCTCCAAAAGTATGATCCCTATAGTGAAATTTAACCTTGTATCGGAGAAATGATTGAGCTGACGCTGGTACAAATGACTTAAATACGCCAACATGGTTCCTATCCATTGTCTCATATTGAAGTAAAAGCCATGAATTTTTAGAAGGAAAATTCTCGGTTTCTAACATTATCGAAGCTTCTGGAGCATTATAAGGCGCATAAATGTATAAAACATTTTGCACTAACGCTACTAATACGACGTATGACGAACTTAACAGAGCCATGACTGAAACTTGAATGAGCTAAACTATTGTAGAAAAGTTATAATATCTTCATAGTGACTCATGACATATAAAAAAATCATACCAACAATAAAAAAATTAAATAACATCTGTTTATAATTTAAATTATTTTTAGCGCCAACTGCTTTAGCCATTCGCTTCTGTTCAAAATTTCGACACGCCCACAAAATGTCTGCAAATTTGCAGTATTTAACTTTTTTATGGTGGTCCGATAGCGGGTCATCTCCCTCTTTTCAATTATTAAATTTAATATGGCAGCATATACATTTAACTACATCATCTCTCCCAGTGTAATAGAAACCAGCACTAGCCAGTTCCTTAGGACTGAGATTAACAGTCCAATATTCAAAGGATAGTAATCTTTGCTCGTAATCAAAATATCTTGGATACATGTTTTGCAATGGATAACAACCATCGTCGAGACACGTGTTTCTAGCTTGGGGGTTCTAACTAAAGTGAGTAATAAAACCCGAGGAGTCTTTATTTATTCATTTATTTTATTACAATTACATATTTTTTGAAAGTGATCAGTCACTTGATTAGGATAAAGGTACATAAATTCTAACATATAATAATATTGTTCGCTTAAACACAATTGACAAATATTTTTAATTACATCCAGCACATCCTCATTGCTTGCAACGTACGAAGCTACATCAGTTAACAAATCGTCATAAAACGATTTAAAATTAAGTTTTTTAAGTAATTCAAGTCTAAAATTAATTACATGGGCGACATCGATAAATGTCTTAATATCTACAGCTCTATCAGTCTCTTTACTCTTACGTCCAAGTGTCCATTTGCCCAAGAATGTTGCTGCCCATATGTCAAAGTTATTAGATTAAGAAGTTTCCATAGCGTCACCACCACCACCACCACCATTATCCGAGCTAATTAGTTTAGTAGCAGTCTCTAGGAATTCACGCCAATCCATATAGTTTAACGTTATAGAAATCGGTAAGTTAAACAGTGTGTTAACAATTTTCTACGAGAAATACTCTCCAACACTAAGTCCTGAAATAATATTAAAAATGGCGTACTGATAGACAGGCTTCTCCCAAAAACTTCTTTTCATTCTTAATTTCTTTTTAGTTGCTAGCACCATTTGATAAAAATATTCCCAACAAGTAGAAATATCGCCACAATCATCATCATCAGAAGACATATTTAAGGAACTCGTCACTGCTACAGCTCAACTAAAAGTTATGAAAGTGTTTCTGTCTTCTTACATACACTTCCCCCCAATCCTTTGGCTGCCGTAAGTTCTAAAAATAATAGTTTAGACGACGCCCACCCACTATCTCTCTCGCTAAATTCAGACGACTTTGTAAGCAAAATAGTACACAAATCATTATATAATTCTTCCAGATTGGTATTTTGAGTAACTGTAACATAACGAGAATTAAAAGATTTGATTTCTTGCTCCTTTGTTGAAGGCAATATGTATCTACCATAAAGCTCCATATTAACTTTTAAACAGCCGTTTTCTTGAAGAAAACCGGTTAAAAGCATTATAATATTATTTCTCAAGTCTTCTAAATACTCTTTAACATCAGTTTTGTTTGAAGTTATCTGATATGTAACAATTCGGTTCTTAAAAGCACTTCTAATTAGCTTAACTCCCGGTCGAACATCTTTTCTAGCATTTTCTTTATGTATATTTGTACGATAATGACTATTGGAAGTTATTTCTATGTTACACTGGTTACAGAACGGCATTGCAGGAAAGTTAAACTTAATTATTGGTTGCTTTTTCTTCTATGGGGTCGAGGAACTTGTGGCAACATAGAGGGGTAAAGATCTTCATATTCTATACCTTTAAAGTCTAAAGGATAAATAATTCTTAAGTTTCTTAAACTCGGGATGAACGCCAATGTTGAGAGGGATTTTTCTCCGTTTTACATCTTTAATCGTTAAAGCTAAATAGACACTTAACGCAATTTGGAGTTTACGAAAAAATTCAGGATTCTTTTCTCCCACTGACGTGTTAAGGGAACAGGAAAATTCGTTGCTTTTTGATCTCTTACCAAAAAGTTCTTCTTCAAAATCGTTTTCGTCCATGGCTCAAAAGACGAGGTCGCTGAATAAGGTATAGGTAAATAATAGGAGCAAATTTAGAACGAGCACTTTGTAATTCCTCTTCCATCTCATAACTAGGTTGATCTTCTATATCATAATGTCAGCATACCCAATTTTCAGAAATACAAGAACGTAGAGATTCATCAAGAATCTCAGATTCTCCATAAGAGAGTTAAAGATCGTAAGAAACATCACTCATGTTAACAAAGCGTATTTTACAACTAAAACAGCCAACAGAGCGGAGAATCTTTTGAAGCTTACTTAGAAACAAGCTCGACCAATCAGAATCATGTATTTAGTATTAACAGGTTGAGACTTGTTGTTTCCGGCAGTTAACCGCCAACATCCTGTCGATAATTAAAATTAATAATAACGGCTTCCTGTTTACTGATAAGGGATTTCCTGTTGTTAACCGCCAACATCCGGCTGATAATTAAAATTACTAATAACGGCTTCCTGTTTACTGATAAGACGTTTCCTGTTGTTAACCGACAACATCCTGAAGTTGTTTTTATACCTAAACCACATCCTTGGAGGCTTCAATCCAGCTGTTGTGCGAATTATCGAAACCCAGTCATTTTACAGACATTTTATTTCCTTTCTTTCGTAATACTCGCTCAATTAAAAACACGTCAGGCTGTTTAGTTTTATGCAACTCGTCTGGTAAAAAACGCCACTAATATCCCTTGGAGATCCTCTAACAAATAAGTCGTGGGATGAGTTATATGTACTTTGACTATTTTAAACCATTCAGTCGTCCAATTAATTATATAACCTTTAGTAAATACATGTCTGGCTTTACTAATGCAAACAATATCACCAACCTTGAATTTCTGTTTCCCAACAACCTTAATATGACTGTATTTACTATGTAAAATAGATTTCTCATTATGTTTATTCACATCCTTAGGCTTCATTCCAATAGTGCGATGTTTTGTATTATTATAAGTATTTGTAACTTGTTCTAATAAGTCTAACCACTTGTGATTACCATTAAGTGTAAACAACTAGAGAAGCTTTTGCTTAATTTTTCGAATACCACGCTCGACAATTGAAGCTTTTAAAATACTAAAAGTACTATAATGATGTATCCCGTATTTTTTCATAATGGAGAATAGTGAGGACACTGCTAAAAACGAAGAGATTACAACATATATTATACCTCATCTAGAAAGTCTCTGCGATGAATTCCAACAATATTTTCCTCATTTACATGACAAAGATGAACATAAACTTGCCTAAAATCATTTTAATGTTGATATAAACATCCTTTCAGAAGAAATGCAAGACCAAGCAATCGACTGAAAACACGAGTCAGTGGCAAAAAATGACTGAAAATTTGGTGATTAATACATTTTGAAAAAAAGGCTTTTGCTTAATTGTTCGAATAACACGCTCGGCAATTGAAGCTTTTTAAATACTAAAAGTACTATAATGATGTATCTCGTATTTTTTCATAAGTCCTTGAAAACTGCTGCCATAGTATTCTTTTCCTCTATACGTCAATAGCTTATTCGGTATTCTTTTAGACTGTTTAAGTATATTTTCCATAGCCTTGATTACATCTTGAGTAGATTTCGACTTTATCGGTCTAGTCCAGAGAAATTTCGAAAATTTTAAAATCAACTTATACTCATATAAGAACTATTGATCCAAGATTATCAAAATTTAAAATTGGTGATTATGTTAGAATAAGTAAGCAAAGAGAAGCATTTACAAAAGGTCATACTGCAAATTGATCCAAAGAAATATTTCGTATAAAAAAGGTAAATCTTACAAATCCCACTACGTATTTAATTGAGGATAAAAATAATTTAGACATTAAAGGAGGTTTTTATGGAGAAAAAATACAAAAAGTAAGATATCCTGATGTATATTTAGTTGAAAAAGTCGTGAAAAGAAAAGGAAATAAAGTTTTAGTTAAATGGCTTGGATTAAATAAAACTCATAATTCATGGATTGACAAAAAGAATATAATATAAAAACTAAACAATTTTTATAATTTAATTTAGCTATTAAGGTTTCAGCACCTTGCTTGTTTGCAATATTTTTCCAATGGGTTATTAATCTTATATCCACACGTTTATCAATATTCTTAAGGGATTTGCCATAATTTCCATTATTAAATAATTTATATGAATCTTTTTCTAATTTATTTTTAAAGTTATTTCTCATTTTAGTATTTAAATCTACGTATGGTTTCAAAAATGCTGATTGCTTAAATTTAATGGCTCTATGAATTTTAATCAATTGCAATAAGTTTTTAATGGCTTGTTTAAGATTTCGATAATGAATTACATATTTCTCTTTGTTATTTAAATAACAAATTAATTTTTTTGTTTGGAAGCAGGCGGACAAATATTTTCAGCCAAAAATGGGAGTTTATTGTATTTTTCAGGTAAATTTTTAGGGTAATTAATATCTACCTCCAAAAGATACCCATAGTCAGCATTATCTTCTATCGACATAATATCAAGAGAATCTATTTCTGCGTTTGTCATCCAAGAAAAATCACTGAAAAGCTGAAGCAAATAATCATTATTTTGAAAATTATGATCCCATCAAACCAAATTCATTTGTATTTGGATGCAACCAACTTGTATGGACATAGTATGAGTCAATGTTTGCCTATCAAGAGAATCTATTTCTTCGTTTGTCATCCAAGAAAAATCACTAATAGGCAAACATTGACTCATACTATGTCCATACAAGTTGGTTGCATCCAAATACAAATGAATTTGGTTTGATGGGATCATAATTTTCAAAATAATGATTATTTGCTTCAGCTTTTCAAACACTGCAATGACAAACGCCATCCCAAACATTATTCTTAAAAAAATGTAACATATCAATGCCTGTTAACAATTCTAATTTGACACCTGTTGTTTTTAGAATAGAATCCCAACTTACACCTGGAGTTGTATAATATTGTGCAGGATCTAATTTGAATATATTTAGAGATTAAAATGAATGGGGAATTTCATTTCTTAGAGACTCGGGGTCGTTAACAGCAACGTCGTTCTTCTCAGGGTCACGAGCTTTGATTTTGATTTGGCATGGGTCAGAAAGCTCCCCATTTCGCGCTTTTATTCGTAACCGATTTCTCTCATTAATACAAATTTGTTCAGAACTCTCTGGCGCTGAACCTCTCCACGCCGCTCGGCGTCGCGCGTCGCATTCAATACGCCTTTGCTCTAGTGTGTTTAACGCATTGACGGCTACAATATCTGGAATTGAAAAGTCACAGTAATATTGAGGCGTGCTGGCCCCCATCGGATCTTCTGCAGAATCCCCGGACCACGCCACACCTCGTTTGGGCTCATTAGCCGCCCTAATGGTTATGTCTTGGGTTATTATGATTTTTTTATTCGTCCCTCTTTTGTCACCCACCATTGGTTCTGACAATGGAGTAGTTTTAATTAATTTTGGACCCTCTATCACCGGGCGATCAAGTTGCACCGGGTCTCGTTGTGCAGCTGGAGGTTCTCTGCTTCCATCCGACCTAATTTGAGCGGCTGTGCTCGACTGCCGCGGGTGGTACAACCCCAAAATCGCGGGTATCGGGCTTCTACCCTCTGGGGCAATATTTTTCCCGTTTAGCCCTTCTACCGCCAGGCGATCAGGTTGTTCGTGGTAATTCCTGGTAGGGACAGGTGTACTGTCCACTACCGAAGTATTTTGGGCGGTGGTACTAATCTCAGTTAGCGGGAATGGTGTAATTTCGGCGCTAGAGCTAGGCTTTATATCTAGCATTGATAAAACGGACCTTGCACCCTCTGAAGTAAAATATTGGTTATTCCCTTTTCCGTCACAGGGTGATAAAGGGACAGAAGCTAGCGGCTTTCGCCGTCGACGTTGTGCAGGTCGTTTCAAGGTTCTGCCCTTTATACCTGTGGCGTAAACGGGGGTATAATATTTGGCAAGATGTTCAGCGGGGGGGGGCTCCATATAGGAGTCGCCGTGCAGAGGTGAGAGATATGGTCCTATCTGTACTAACAGGGGCGGCATCCCTACGGCGCCACCGCGTTAAGTTTGAATTGGTAACCTTTTTAACAACTTTCCCTGGTACTCTTTCACTGTCAGGGGCGGCATCCTCACGGTGCCACCGCGCGGGTGAAAGGGGAGTGCCTTTTGGGCTGTTCTCCCTATTGTTTTTCTCAGGTGCTGGGGGTACCTTCTTAAGCAACGATTCTTTTATTTGGTCAAGTTGACCAATTAATAAATCATACTTTGACATTTTGAATAAGATTTATTATTATTATTTTGTATTATAAGGATCAGTGTTACAAAGAAATACAAAAGAACTTGACTAGAAAGAAATTATTATAAACAGTTTCTAAATTACTACCCTTGAACAAATGTACGAATTTAAATATTACTTAAACCTTTTTCATTACCCCTGTTAAAAGCAGTAAATCAGAACAAGCTATTAAATACCAGGATTTAACAAAGCGCGCTAGTAATCTTATTTACCCCCGGAAACGCACCCTTAATTTCTCTTTAAACAGTATAAATGGGACCAATTCCCAACGTTGAACAAAAACGCCCTACAGAAGCTAAAATACGGGTTTCTACCCCCGACCAGTAATTCTGGATTTAAAAACAAACAGTGCTTACGAAAAAGCACAAACGCCGTACCCACGGCAAAACACAAAACCCCACGAATTACAAAAACACGGCCCTGACTGAATTGGTACCCCAAAATAAAAAAAAAATAAAAAGAAATTAAATTGCCCTGTTCCCAAAACTTCAAAATTTAACCCTTACTAACAAAACAAATATCGATTAACCCCGGTATAACTAATAGCAAAAAGAACAATTCAGATAATTAATTTACGGTAATTAAACACGCAAAATAAAACCCTAACCCTGAATAATTAATAATACAGCAAAGAAAATTTAGAAAAAGGAATAATTAATGAAATTAAATGTGATTAATATTTAAACCCCCAAGAATTAAAGAAAATAACCCAGAATATTTAAATAAGCTAAAAGCAAAGAGCAGCTAGAAAAACGCAAGGAAACCAGCTCAAAAGTCCACAGGCAGCTAATTACCTTACGGTACGCCAGCCTGTCATACACTGAATTGCCATTGCAATCGCGCTGGTATTTATAGGATTTTGTCTCAAGATACATTGCGAAATGCTTTAAAGAAATCAGTTAATATGAGAACATCAGATAATAAATAAATTTTAGTATAATCCATTATATTTTGAGAATTAAATAAATTCCAAATATTAATCGCTCTCTCATAGTCTGATTGTTCTATGGGTTCATCTATAAGTTTATCATAAAAATGATCAATTCCTGGAAGTTATTTTCATACAATTTTTATTTATTTTATTTCCACACACTGGTTTGTTTCCAAACTTTCAGCAAGTTTTTCTAAAGAGCAACTAACAAAGCGAAATGAGCTTAAAAATTTTATTTTAATAAAAATATTTTTAATTTTATTGTCTTTTTAATTTTATCAACTAATATATATTTCGAAAAGGAAATATGCTTTTTTTTGTTTGTGCAAGAACATCAGTATTATCCTTTTCACAACAAAGCTACTTTATAAACAAAAGGCTATCATATCCAGTTAAATTATGGAAGAAAACAGGTATAAAATTAGGATTTTTAAAATTTAAATTGCAAATACTATGTGCAGCACCTCGAAATTTCCTTGATAAATGATCATGATCCCTTACCCTCTCATCTTCAGGTTTAAATTTTTCATCACAAATATGACAATTTTTACTATTTTTCGTTTGTTAAGGTAGCATTGGTACTACATTTTTCAAATTCTCTTTATAAATTCAGTGAACGTGACTTTTGATTCGTCTACAAAATTCATCAGCAGCATCAGTACCGAAATAATAATCTAACACTGATAGAGAGTCATCGTAGGAAAATTTAATGGAGTAAGAAAAGGCGTAAGGTTCATGTTTAAAAGTATTTCGTGTATAAGAAATGTCTTCATTTTCTATTTGTTTATATTCTAAAGGATTAAGAAAACATTCAAAGTCTGCATAAATAACAAAAGGCACTTTTAACTGTTTTTAAAAATTTTCAAATTGTAGAATATTTTCTGGAACATGTTGACCGTATTTATTTATTTTCATTTCATTGGTAGGTAATTTTGTAAACAAGTGATTGCAATCATTCATTTGATGCAATTTTAATTTCTCTAGAGAATAAAAATAAACTAAACATCCATCAAAAAATACTTTTTATAACCTGTTTTATTAATCTGAGATGAAACCAACCTAGACATATTCTTAATCCAACAATAATGATTATTCTCACCATCACTAAATAACAAGTTCACATGAACCGGTAGTTTTTTAAGAGAATAGTGAAGTAGACCTACCACCTCATATTTAAATTTATTTTCTTCATAAACACTCTCTAGCCCATCGAATTTATGTATGTCTTTTAATTTCATTGGAAATTCTATTCCTTCAAATTTAAGAACTTTTAGAGGGTTTGATTTCTAGAGCCCATCCTGATCAATTTTCTGCAAATATAAAAGCTTTTTCTGTGGTTTGGGTTATAACCTTATTTTTGGTATTAAAAGATTTCGTTCCCACGGTTTTCTTGGTTTGCAAGATATATTGACCAAATAATTCAACATTAATCTTAAATAACTTGTGTTCCGTCACTTGCTCCGAAACCAGTCGATTTAATTTTTGTTTCACCTCTTTGAAGAAATCATCAATATCTACATACTTTTTTGATGGAAGCAACATGTAAAATATAATCCTGCTTTTTAAGGCTGAAGTTAAAATTTTGCTATTATCTTCATTTTGTTTAATCACTTCTCGTTTATGTAGGTTAGATTTTAAATGGGAACTGAGTTTATTCTTCTTATATCATATATTACAGTCTTTACATCGTGCTAATATGAGTTTGGGGATTTTAGGATGTACCTCTTTTTTGGAATCTGTTTCTTTCTATTTTAAGCTTCTTCGCTGGTTGATCAATCAATCAAAAATATTATACATTATCAAAATTTGCGTCAATGTTTGGAACATGGGCTTAAGCTCACAAAAATTCATCGCGTACTAAGTTTCGATCAATCTCCCTGGCTAAAATCATATATCGACTTAAACACGGCAAAGCGTAACCTTGCTAAAAATAAATTCAAGAAGGACTTTTTTAAATTGATAAACAATGCCGTGTTTGGTAAGACTATGGAAAATGTAAGGAAAAGAGTAGACGTTAAACTTGTTACCCACTGGGAAAATATTTGTAGGAAGCTAGGAGCAGAAGCGTTTTTAACAAAAATCTGGTCGCTATTCAAATGCGTAAACAAAAAGTTGTATATAATAAACCAATTTATGAAGGTTTTTGCATTTTGGAAATTTCCAAGACCATTATTAGCTTTTGTATAACTATATTAAACCAAATATGGGAACAATGCGGTCTTACTATATATGACACCGACTCCTTAATTTTACATGTAAAAGGAAATTTTTATGATGACATGCGCGAGAATTTAGACAAGTTTGGTACATCTAATTACTCCAGGATAATCCTCATGGGTTCCTGTAAATTTATCGGTCATGGGGCGCATGAAGGATGAATATGCAGGCAAAGTCGTGTGGGAATTCTATGGAACCGGGGCGAAGGCATATTGCGTAAATGTAGAGGAAGAGTTAACGAGACCACGTCACCAAAAAACAGCCAAATTTTGAAGATTATAAGATAGCGGTTGACGTGGAAGGCTCGCAAATATACCGGAAAATGTTAACTTTCCGTCACATTTACACGATATGTATGTCGAACTTAAATATAAGGTGGCGCTGTCTTAGGGCGTTTGCCCACAGGACGGAACGGCACGATTTGCCGCGTGCGATTATCGCGCCGCATCCGCTAGTGCTCGCCCACTACACGGTATACCGTGCGAAACTTGTTTAGATTAATATTCCATATTGCCAAATCGATTTTAGTTAGTTGTTGCTGGGAGCTTCAAAGTGATGAAACGAAGAAAAGTAATTTTATTAGCGATGATTTTACGCGGCGTCGAAAGAAAGCAAGCTATCAAAAGTAAAAAGGCAATATTGGGCCCCATCCCTTTTTGGTGTTAGATTTTGGAAAAGGGCTTTTATAATTATATGAAAAACTTGAGAAAATCCTGGGAAGTTCTTTAATTATTTTCGCATGAGTAAAGAGACGTTTGATTATTTAGTCGACCGATTAAAACAGTCTATATTTATCAAGATACACAAATGAGAGAATTTTACCACCAACTGAAATGGTAGCAGTAACATTAAGGTACTAGTATAATATTATTTTATTTTCAAAAGTCTACATATATTTTATTATCTAATTATAATATAGTAATTTTTCCAAAAAATCATTGGGGGCCCAAAGTTGCGTATAATTTTTTTTTGAGGAAAAAGCGTCATATCCTGATGTGCTTGGATAGATATAAGGGAAAGAATCATGATTTAAATGTGTGGGAGTTGAATGAAGTGATGGTTGCGACGACGGTAATGGCGGATTATAATGCTGTTCATTTTGTTTTTTTTTGTCTTATTTTCTTAACGATGCTGAGGACTTCCATGAAACTCTAATTTTTCACCACGTCCGGGGCTCTTACAGTTGGCAACAACGATTTGAAAAACAACTCATCCTCGTCTGGAGGAATTTCATATTTCGGCTCTGATTTTTTCTTTTAATTTGAGCTGTAATTTAGTATCGGGCCCAAAGTCTTTGCTTTTTTTTTTTGTTGTTTAATTCCTTGAACTTCCATAACTTTATCATTCCCCAATTCTTCCAAAATTTCCTCCCTCTATTTGTAATTCTTCAAAAAAAGTTTGCGAAGTATCCTCTGCCAAGCTAGATTCGGTCTTATCTTTTGAAAAATCCTAACATGAACAACAAATTATCATGGTATAAATATTTCTTTTTTTTTGGGTCTCCAGTTGTCTTTTTCAAAGATTTATTTTTAAAACCTCCCTTATGTTTTTCCATTTCTCGATAATCATAAGTTCTGAAGCAAAAAAAAAATAATATTTTAGTAAAATAATTCCACATATTTCTACATTCCAGGTGCTCTATATTTTTTTTTTTTTTTATATTTATTTATTTTATTATTTTATTTTGGTATTTAACAAGTGGAAACACTTTTGGATCTTTACTTTTTTAATCGTTTGGGGGAAAACAACAATTCGCCAATTGTCCAAAAATTTTTTTTAGCATTTGGTCAGTTTTACATGAGCAATGCATACCCACAAAACAAATGTAGATGGTTAGCAATTGCTGAAGACTTCAAGACAAAGGCTCATTTTCCTCATTGCATGGGTGCTGTGGACGGGGGAAAACATAGCGTACGTAACCCAGGTAGCGGATCTATGGGGCTTAATTATAAAATTTTTTTTTTAAATTTTCCTTTTGGCAATAGTAGATGCAGATTACCGTTTTGTTTACATTGACGTTGGTGCTTATGGAAAAGACCAGATTCTTCAATTTTTCAACAAACTGATTTTTTTTGGTAAAACATCAGGATTGCCCCTAAATTTAAAATTGGGGGAAATCCCCTAACACCTACAATTTCATTACCGAATGTTTTAGTAGGTGATGAGGCTTTTTTTCAAACTACATTCCTATTACGACCTTATGGGGACTTTTAGATCCCCTTAAGTTAAGAAAAAAAAATTTAAAAATTCCGTTTATGTCGAGCCCGTAGATATGTGGATTTGGTATACTTAGTAATAAAAAGGAGAATTTTTTTCAAACCTTTAAATAGGAAAAAACTTTCTCAAGAAATATCCCCCAAAGGGTTGTGTTGTTCTTCATAATTTAGTGCGGGATAGAGATGGACTGACAATTGATAACGATTATTATTTAGTGACAAAGAATTTCAGGATTTCCCCAAACTGCACCACCTCGGGGAGGAAGACGTGAACGATTTAAAAAAACCTCTTTTCGGATTATTTTGTTAGCAGTGACGGTTCATTATCGTGGCAGATGTGGAAAATATAAAATATAACCAAACT
>JAHBCN010021321.1:0-14277 GCA_019359885.1 Listronotus oregonensis | reverse complement strand
TGACATATTATCTATAGATTTTTTGCTATAATTTTTACCCTCTTTACCCTTATCCGCCACCTCTTTTGTATCTACCTAGCTGTCAGCCCCTTGGGATTTCAGCTAAGGGGGTTAAGGCCTTTACCTGGGAAAATTTTGAAGCATATTTTCGATTACGATTTTTTCCCAAAAAATTTTGCACTTTCACCCCTTGTTGCTGCCCCCTGTATCTAATAGGTTGTCAGCCTGCGCGGGAACATAATTAACAATACTAAATGAACATGTTTTACGGGAGAAACTCCATATTACTCATGACGATGATTTTTCGGCTCCAGCTCTTAGACCATTACTTGTAAGTTAACTAGCCAGGGAGACATACTCTAAGCAAGGTCAAGTTAGTAATATGTAGATAAAGAGTGTTAAAAGAAAGAATTTTTTTTGGCTTAAGTTAGATATTTATCTACTTTTTTATAAAGTAAGTATATCGGCAAAAATTAATGAAAAGCCATTAAATTTAAAAAGTCATATCTCTATCAAAATGTAATATATACACAAATAGCAACGCTTATTTTAAAGGCTTTAAGGTTAGCCCCATATTTGTTAAGCATACCTATCCTGCCTTAGAAAAAAGTTATGAACAGTAAAAAAAATGTTTTTATTTTAATTCGATTTTTGCATTTTTTACACTTTTTTTTAATAGATGAAACCATTTCGGAAAAAAGTTTAATTTCCTACATAAAAGCTTTCTACATACGCTTAAAATGCATGCATTTCCAGTTATTTGATTTTTTTTATAGGCACAAATTTATCCATGACTAAATTTAGTAAAACTTTTTTTTTGTATTTAGGTACTCAAAAATCATTATTTACTATATCGCTCTTACAAATTTGTTTTCTATTAAAAGTAATATTTAATACCTTAAAATACTTGGCTAGTAAAAACGCTACACCAAAATAGCTTAAGCCAAGAACTGTATCAACTACACATTTAAAAAAAACTACCTAAGTGACAAATACCATTGCCGTGTGGTAGAATGTAACAACTACATATCACTGTCTGATACCGGCTAAAAGCACAGTAGTCAGCCAAAATTTTAAGCCTCTAGTGTTACTGCAATATTTTTGACAAACTACCTATTATTGAAATTACCCAAACTAGACCATAATACATTTAATACATTCGAATTAAAGCCCCAAACATAAATACTTGGCTAGTGAAACCGCTACACCCAAATAGTTAAATCTGAATATTTTGCGTTTGTGTATTTTGGTTTTCCCCAAGGGTTTCTATCTTTTTTTGCCCTTACTGAGTACAAACAGGTTAAAATAAGAGAGTATTTTGCAAAGCTAATCTAAATATTTGTGGAGCATTTCGCAGACCATGCTCGCAACTATATTTTAAAGAGAGTTGGAACGGTCAAAATTTTGGCACTGTTAGGAAAATTAAACTAATGTAGGTAAATTACCTACACTAAATATTTTAAACAAATGTTTAATTGCCTGTCTTTGTTTTGCTGCTAGTTTATTTAAAGTAAACATACAAATTTATAATTCAAAATAAGTTAGTAATATTTCAATTAAAATGCCTATTTCCCGTCAGTCTAATGTCGACTAAAAAAATACTTAAGGTAAAATTGTAAAAAAAACTGTAGATTATGCAATTTCCTATAAAAACATTTCATTTTTTTTGTAATACTTTTTAGATATCGCGACATAAAAAACTAAAACTGCCGCACGCATGACGTCCAAAACTTTTTACAACCCAAACCAACATTGTGCTAATAAAAGACCTTATCCTGGCCAATAGAAGAATCTTTGTCCTTGAAATGTCACAAATCTTGGTAGCGTCAAAGGAATCGCCAATTTCGGTTTACATTACTGAAAACCTCAAGCAAAATACATACTCAAATTGCTAACTATGAAACAAATACAGCGAAGGGTTAAAGTTTTTATTTACCTTTTCGGGTGATACTAAATGAGAGTGTCTATCTATCTATCTATCTATTGTATCTATCACTGAGGCCTAAGCCCATTATATTCTATACCAACCCTTAAGCATACACAGGTTTCATCACCCTGTACTGTCCCTTATGTATACATTCCTTTTACACTGATATGGTGCTGTCTTTTGCTTACTAGAGGCCCAATTTCCTCACTAGTGATGCGAGTCCTGTTAGTGGTAGGAATCGTATGTCATTTAGGTCCAGCCATGCCGTAACCAGACATTTCCCCCTGATGTGCCCTAGTGCTGGGCAATCTCTAAATACATGTATGGCGTCCTCTCTTCCCTCTCCACACCATCTACATGTACTTGTCACGCTTTTTCCTATCTTGTTGAGATAGTGTCTGTTTCTACAATGACCTGTCAGTATGCCTGTCGGATTTCTCATTGATACCCTATTGAAGTCCTTTATGTTCATCGGTAGGTCCTTCCATAGTTCTCATAGAGTGTAGTGCGTGTTTAAATTCCTTATTCCCTGTGATAAAACTTTGTTTAACATTTTATGCCTGAATCAAAAGATCAAGTCTAGAGTGAGGACAAAATCATCTTTAAATATGGATGTCATTATTTTACTTTCAAGTGTCAAAAAGTACTTTGATGTAGAAATTTTTACTACTATTGGCGACCATGCATGCACTATTTTCTTTGGAGAGTGTTTACATGAAAACGGCTAGCCTGGTGGGTTTTCTACAGGAATACCTTTTTTTTTGTGTCATTTATACCCGCGAATCAGAATTAAAAAAAAAACTGCAAAAATATAACGTTTTATAAAAATGTGAACAATTTAAATCGAGGCCTTCCCTGTCGGTACTCCCCTTATTACGTCATATGAAAATAATAATATTAGAATAATAATTTTGTAAAAACACTATAAAGTACCTACTATTTAACGCAATTCATATGCCAAAACTTAGATAGCCATCTGAAACGGTTTTTTTCTTAATATTTTTTTTACAAGTCTCTGGACCCGGACCCCATTAAAAAAAAAACTTAAAAAATACAAATAGATAAAGTAGTTTAGTGACTTGCAATAAATTGGTTTCCATTTTTTTTTTTCAATAAAACAAGATAGAAAAAAATATCAAAAAACAAAAAAAGTCAGCAATGTACATTTGTTTACAATTATGTTTAATAATAAGGCCCAAAATAAGCTCTTATTACTAGAAATATCACTGACAAATTAAAAAAAAAAACTGACTACAGGCTATTTAAGAGAATTAAAAAAATCATATTTTTTTTTGTTTAACAACCTGTACTTATCTTAGAAACAATGCATTTTTGGACTCAGACTTATAGAAACTTTTTTTTATATTTTTTAATGAGGAATTACCAACTAAAATTTGGCCGAGCTTTTTCTAACATCCTCTACTCGTATTTAAGTAAGTACTTAAGTACTTATACTTAATAATTTAAAAGTACACATTTTAATACGAAAAAAAGCAGCTTATTAAAAAGTTACCACGTAACCAAAAAAACTCTTAGTAAAAAGTTATAACTAAACTTTTCTATTAAAAAGTTTATTCTTTGATGCACTTCTGGAAAAGATCTAAAGTATAATAAATATTTCTTACGACGCGACGTATCTGTTTTTAAAGTAAAAACTTGGTAAAAAAAACGAGTAAAAAGATATAAAAGTTGAAAGAACACAAAGAAAAAGAAAACTTTATTTAATATCCAAGTTTGCCTTTATTTAAAAAGCAATATATTAAAAATAAAGTTAATGAAGTAATATTAAGTTACTTAAGATAAAATAAATTGTTTCTTTAAAATGTTAAAGGGTAAAAGAAGGAAAAAAAAATATTTCTTACTATATAGGGTAAGTTTTTATTAAAGTGTTACTGTGCTATTTTCATAAAATTTGTGTGACGTAGAAGGTACATGGAATGACATATTTTAAGTTGTTTTTATAATTTTTCTTTAATTTCTTGTTGAAGCGTAAGGATAACCTTGAAATTTAGGACGACATTTAGGTTGTAAGTATTTTTTTAATATACTTACCCACATAATTAGTCATAATTCCGTCATCAGTAGAGTAATTCATTTTTTTTTGCACAGACAAAGGTTTTTACGTAAACTCGTATTTTAAAATTAAAAACACAACATTTCATTTAAATTCTTAAAGTTATCGCCATCCCTTAAAAGGGAACGAAGGAAAAATGTTAAAAAAAACAAAATATGCTTCCCTTTGCTTATGACGTCACCAAAATTCCATAAAAATATTTTAAAACTTTTTTGACAGATCGCAGTGTGACACTTTAGAAAGTCCACCCTGTATACATATATTATTTAAGACCGCCTACACAATCAAAACCAGGGTTTAACTACTGCTTCAGAAAAAAGCCTGCTATAATGCTTTGTTTATAATATTTTAAAAAAATATGTCTATTACTAAATTTATGGAGTATTATTAAACAGTATTTGCTAAAAAGTAGATAACAACTGCAAATATTTTTAAATGGTAATGTAAAAAGTCCTTATGAAAATTGGTGCATCTGATGTATGTATGATGATGCATCGTGAAATCTAAAGCGAAACCAATAAGAAGCATACAAAAATTACCAAAATCCGACTTTACAGTGCTTGTTTGTTAAAAACAGTGGCGGCTCTCCATTGGGCCATTTGGTCAATGACCTCCCAATATTTTTGACTAATATTTCCGAACAAAAACATAATAATGATATAAATGAAAAAAACTATTTTTTCAATTTTTTAAATTTTCCTTTATTATTTTAAGCATCGTTGATCGATTACTGGATTCCACAAGATTCGCGCAGCGATCTCCAAATCGGTGGTTTCGTTTGTTGGCCAGAACCTGGGATGCCTGCCTTCATTGACCGCATTGTTTTAAACCGAGCCGAGTTAAGTTTTCCCGATCTAATTTACGATTGGGCGATTTTGGCTGCTTTCCGAAGCAGTGTAATCGCATAATCTAGGTCAACAGCCGCGAAGAGGAAAATTACGCATTTTTCAAGGTATTTGTTTGTTATACGGTTATTATAGAGCGGATTATATACGATTTTAGGAATTTATTTTTTGTTGGTGTATGTTTTTGTAATGTAAATTCGGAAACAGTGCATTTGTTGACAATTTTGTGTACGTTACCGATGACAACTGTAGAGAGCGAGTGATGCTTCTCTACAGTAAATAAATTGAAGATATTTTTGAGCAACACACTGGGGGAAGGTAGGCTCTCTGCGTTGACCATGTTGAGTATTGAAAAGGCCTTTATAAATAATATTGCAAATTACAATAAAGAAGTAGGTAATCAATCATTTTGCAAGTGCCAAAGACAGAAGGATTGAACTAAAATTTATGACTATTTAGGTAAGTTAAGTAACTCTTTTTATTTGCATATTATTTGTTATATTGTTATGTTTTTAAATAAATAGAAATATAATTCTTCAAATAAAATAATTTTGTTAAATAATTTATTTTTAAATTTTTTTTCTTCTGTATTCTTCCGAGTAAACGAGTTTGAAATAAAATGCCTTAAATTATTTTTTTATTAATTAAGCCATATGCATTTGAAATATTAACTAATGACCTCCCCGAAAGATTGACCACGAGCCGGCACTGGTTACAAACAGGTTTGCTGCATATGGTGCAGGATGCATTAAACGTTTTAGGTCTGAGGTAGGGTCCCTTTTTTTACATGTTTTGTTCCTTCTGTGGATTTAACTTAATTTCTGAAATTAATATTTGATTTTCTTGCGCGTTTATTGTAAATTAATGTTTTTTTATATTTTATAAATAACTACTTGTAAAGTTTTTAATATAAACATTCATATAATCTTTTCTTTCCTATATTTTTCGTCGTAATAAGGTCCATTTTTGTCATAGTTAGGGATTTTTCTAAATATTGACCTAATAAACCTATTGTAGCAACCTTCTTCTCAGATTTAAATGGATAAAAGTTCCTGACTTCTAGCAGAAATTTTTTTTAAAAGTATTTTTTACCCATTTCTAAGTGCCCCAAATGAAAATATGTTTAGGAGTATTTACTCTAGCATCTTGAATTTTTACCACAATAGTAAAAACACTTGTTATTGAGCTAGAAATATTTTAAAATTTTAGCGTTAATAGCTTTTCCGTAAAGAAAAAATGTATAAAAATATCCTATTTTTTTGAAATAAAATCAAAAATTTTCAGGTCTAATAAAACAATTTTGTAATCGCGTCAACCCTGCCAGATATTATCATTTTATTTTACTATAGTTAAATTATAAATATACAAAATTATACTTTTCTATCTTGCAGGTAAGTCAGCTCTCTGACCATTAAATACCAAAATGAAGATATCACCAATTACGTTTAGTGTCATTGCCGATAAACAATGGCGAAACTTCAGAGAATAGTTCAACTAGCAGTTTGTTGAGAGATGAGGGAAAAACCAAGTATCTATATTTTGCCCTCAAGTTGGCAGCTTAGAGATCGAACGCTGTAAGAACAACACCGATACGTCACGGTCTCATATGGCAAACCCGTATAAAACCGTGACGTATCGGTGTTATTCTAACAGCGTTCGATCCTTACCACTGGTTATTTGTGAAATTCTTGCATTATTTTTAATAGTTGGGACGTTGGTTTAAAACATAGGTAAAACTGCACTGTAGTACAGCAAATTACAAGCGACCCTTGAAACTATTTTTCTGTGCATTTATGTAAGTTTTGAAATAACGCTTATAAGTTGTCCAAAAAGTAATTACCACGATGTTTAAAAATATGAGCATTTCAAACTGACATGATAAAAAACTTGCATATAAATAATTGAAAACAAATAGAAAAAATAAGTAAAGCTGTATTAAACCAGTAAAAAAATGGTTTTTATTTCTCTGTTTAATGTAATGCATTGGAAAGGCCAGCAAATAACTACGCTACGGCGAACCTAATGCTATTAGCCGTGACGTTGAACAGCACGAATTCCGTTTACCTCGACAGTATTTCGAAAATTTAGGTATTAACACGTAATAAGTTCTTTGTTTTTTAATATTTATGACATTAGGTTGGGCGGTATGTAGTATTTAATAACGAACGTACCTCATTTTTTATAGCAGGATTGCGAAAATTTCCAAACATTTAAGCATAATGAAGTTTTTTGGGTGAACCGTCAGAATTTAGCGAATATAATACTAATTTAAATATGTTTTTTAAAACGCCATTAAACGTTTTGTAAATTTCTGGGTTCCTATAGTATCTAAATATAATAACTAAATATAATATAATATAATATGCTAAATTAATATTGAAGTTTTGTGCTGTTACGTTCTAAAACCCAAGTATATCAGACTGCTGTTGTCAGTGACTGGCCTGTAAGTTTGCCTTGGTTGCTAATGCCTATAGACATAGTAATCCTTTATCTATGACTATAATGTTTGACGTTGTTTTAAATAGGTTTGTCAAATAAAAGTATGAATATTAAAATTACAGTAATAATAAATACCACATCACAAATGTGATAGAAAAAATACATGTTTTGTTTTTAATGTAATACTCACAAAATTCAGTGTGAAGGAGGGCGTGAAAGGTTTTTATTTTAACAGAAGAGGGCGTAGTATAAAAAAGTTTGGGAACCTCTGCTATAGGCAATATCGGCCCGTTTTGGTGCCCTTCTTTGGTTGGTTAAATGCCTACCAACCAATTTTGGATGAGAAAATAGATACCCCAAACCAACTTTGGTACGCCCTTAGACAACTGATATGCCGTGGCTAAGGTTGGTTATCGTCCTTTTCTAAAATTGTTGGTTTTTTACACATACACTACATTTTATTTATTTTCATATAAAAAATAACCTTACCTAAAAATTATTAAATTTAAAAATATTATTTTAAAAGTTGCCATAGTTAGTTACCTTTTTAGTAAACGGTAAAAATAATTATCACTAACCAGAAATGTGCCAAACAAATTCGGGTATTATTATAGACAGACGTTACGGTCGTGACGTAGGACCTACCAATTGTCACCTACCAAAACCTGGATACCACTTAATTTGCAACACTGTAATCCATTGAACTATATTAAAGTATTTAGGGTCACCATTTTATTATTTTATGACAGTTTGCACGTAACAGTGTTGCCGATGTAATTAATAAATATTACTCTTGGGTATAATTTCTACTTGGGCCGAAACGAGCCGAAATCGCCTTATGTAAAATAATAGGAACGTGGTAGGTCCCACTTGGAAATAAAAAGAAATTATTTAATTAAGGTAGTGTGTCAGAAGACGCTGGATCAACTTACCTATTAAGGAACCAAGTAATGTGATAATGACAAAAAAAACATTATATACCTCCTTAAATATAATATATATTTTTTGATAAAAGGTGCTTACGATAGATGTTGTGGTAACCGTACCAACTCTGCTCAGTTGGTCGGCATTGCGGCGCTCCTCGGCTAAGCACAATTGTCGCGGAGTGCCTTTCGCGCCGATCAAGTGACCGGTCCCAAGCCCGGAAAAAGAGGAGGGAGCACACAGGTACACAATACACACATCACGCTCACACACACACACACACACATTTAAATACAATCCTAAGCCAAGGTGGAAGGCAACGTGCCGAAGGCTGAATGGTCACAAGGATATATGTGATCGCGAACGTTCCCCCGGGGGCACCAGGCAGCACCCCCCTGTATCGCATGCCTTATCCAGCCATGCGGGGCTCTGGCTGGATGGACCGAATACTTCCCTAGCTACTCGTGGGAATTATATGGGTAGCAATCAACCAAAAAACCAACCAGGCAAGGTCACAGGCAAAAAGTCAGCCACGACCAGCTACAAGGCAAACTCCATAGAGGAGATTGACAACCTGACAGATGAACAGGTCATTAAGGCCAATCTGTCAGGAAGTTCAAGAGCTCGTGTGCGAGCCTTGATTCAAACAGGCAAAAGCCGCGCTGAGGCTAAACGTGCCGTGATTAAGGAAAACTTCATCGCACACGCAAAACGCATGGGTAAGGCAAAGGACTCGAAGGCCACTGAACAGGCCACAGCAGCCAGCCAAACCCAAAAAAGGACGAGATCCGAGGACAGTACTCCCCATAAAAGGCAATTCAAAAAGCCGAGAGGAGACAAGCCAACAAAAGCGGCCACTATGACTAGCATGTCGTACAAGGCTGCAGCAAGCAGCGAGAAAGTTGCTATCGTCAGCGAAGGCTACCCAGAAGACCAGCTGACGACCGAAAGGATGGAGGAAGTCCAAGCCTCAATTTTGAACGCTTAAGAGCAACATCCCAGATGGCCAGGTTGTAAGCTTTGAAAAATGCAACCACAGGCCGGGATACCTTGAAGTCACCTGCGCTGACAAAAGCAGCGCAGAATGGCTAAAAAAGACGGTGCCAACACTCAAGCCCTGGGAGGGAGCAGTGTTAAAGGCACTGACAGACAAGGACTTGCCAAAGCCAGTCACCTGCACCGTTTTCATCCCGGATGAACGGGGGGAAAAAATGCCAGCTGAGAATCCTAAAAAGGATATCGGTAGGCAAAAAAGGCCTAAACACAAACTTGTGGAAGTCCTGGGGAGCAGTCCCAAAGGACAAAGGCCAACTCTGGACCTTCTCCATGGACAAACAGTCCCTCGAAGGTCGGGGAAAAACTGAACATGAGCCCATACTTCGGATTGGGGGCTCAAGTTCCGGAAAAAGCAGGACAAAAAGTCCAACAAATTGCTGAAGACCCCGAGGCCAGCACATCAAAGGTCGGGCTCACACAACGGATCGTGAGGAACCCGAGGCCAGTACATCGAAGGCCGGGCCCATAGCACCGGAGGAGGGAACGGGAGGTCGATACTGACGAGCCTTCTGCTCAAAGTGGCACCAGTCCGCTGAAAAGACATACAGTCTATCAGCAAATGGACACCGCCACGGAGGAGGCCCTGTTGAGAGTCGATCCCCCAGCCCCTCTTAGTTACAATGGATACCATAAAGGTGATCCAAGTGAACCTTCACCATGCCAAGGCTGCCTCAGCCGTGCTGTGTAGAAGGTTCCAAGAAGAAAGGCCTGGATATCGCCCTTATACAGGAACCATGGCTAAACAACGGAGCCATCAGAGGACTCAATCCAACTGGAGGTAAGTTACTATATCATGATAACAACCCAAGAGCTTGTATTCTTTATAATAGTAATAACATCAGCTGTACACTAATCTCGGAGCTCTGCTCTAGGGACTTTGTTACAGTACAGGCAACCACAACAACAGCAGAGGAAGGGACTAAGACCTGGGTAGTCTGCTGCGTCTATTTCCCCGGAGAAGAAAGGACCTGTCCACCATCCCTAATGGAGGACATCATAGGCCACTGCAGAGGAAGAAGACAACAAGTAATAGTTGGAGGTGACGTCAACGCCCACAACACAATCTGGGGAAGCACCAATACAAACAGTAGAGGTGAGTCCTTGCATGAATTTATTATAAGCGAAGGGTTAGACATAGCTAACATAGGCATAGAACCCACTTTTGTGACATCAACCAGGCGTGAGGTCCTTGACCATACTTTTGTAGCCATGATGTCAGTGATACCATCACAAACTGGCATGTCTCTGACGAACCATCGTGTTCAGATCATCGCCACATCAGATTTGATTTAACAATTTCTAGACTAGCCGTCAAGAAATTCCGTAACCCAAGGAGGACACTCTGGCAAGGCTATGAAAAAGCACCAGAGGAGTCACTCAAGGGGGGCACGGCAACAATCTTCACAACGAAGGGTCTTGATCTGGCAGTAGACCAACTAAATGAGGCAATAATAACGGCCTATAAAGAAAACTGTCCAGAACAAACAAGACAACAAAGAAATAAAACAGTCTGGTGGAATAGTCACCTAGAGGGTCTTAGATCCGAGGTAGAAGGCTATTTAACAAGGCCAAACTCAACCAAGACTGGGCAACGTACAAAACGAAACTTACGCAGTACAACAAAGAGATCCGCAAGGCGAAAAGAATTTCCTGGGAACAGTTCTGTGAACAAATCACAGAAACCCCGGAATGCGCCAGGATCCACAGAGTCCTCGCAAGAGAAGGTACTGCGAGTGCTCCCGGCCCCCTAAAAAGAACGGGCGGGGCCTTCACAAGCACTAACAAGGAAACCCTAGGGCTATTGATTAACACCCACTTTCCAGGATCAACCATAATTGATCAACCTCGGCCAAGAAAACAAGCCCGCAATCCCAGAAGATCCCTAAAGGCGAACTAGGCGAGTTCCACCCATACAAGTCGCCAGGCCCGGATGAAATCTACCCGGTACTGCTCCAAAAAGGCATGGCCGTATTACTGCCGCATCTCTGCAAAATTTTCAGGGCATGCATTGCCTGGGGCTACATACCAAAAATATGGCAAAAGGCTACAGTAGTCTACCTGCCAAAGATAGGCAGAATTTCAGACCAAACGCCTAAGTCATATAGACCTATAAGTCTATCCTCGTTCCTGCTCAAAACATTGGAAAAAATTGTGGATAGATACAAAGGGATAACATACTATCACTATACCCTTTAAGTGACCGCCAGTATGCCTATCAATCAGGAAAGTCTGCGGACTCCGGTCTGGACGATCTGAGCAGACTCCTGACAAAGTCAATCGATGACAAGAGATAGCGCTTGGCACATTTCTAGACATAGAGGAGCGTTCAACAACGTTCCAACAGGATCGTTAATGAAGGCTCTTAAACGAAGGAACATCCCGCACACCATATGCTACTGGATGGAGGCCAGCCTAAGAAACAGGGTCATTAGATCCACCTTGGGCGAGGACACCATAGAAGCTGAGTGGGGAGGGGCTGCCCACAAGAGGCGTTCTATCACCATTATACTGGGCGATCCTAGTCGACGACCTTCTGGCAAAAATGGCCAAAGGGTTTCACTGCCTCGGCTACGCAGACGACATAGCCATCGTAGGTGAGGTAAGCACTTAGACTTTTGTTTCAGAAAGGACCCAAAACGCACTGAACATCGTAGACGAATGGTGCAGGGAGGAAGGTCTGTCGGTTAATCCACAAAAGACCGTTATTGTTCCTTCACAAAGAAAAGAGCACTAAGGGCACTCAGATGTCCAAAGCTCAATGGAGTGGAAATCCCCTTCTCAAAAGAGGTTAAGTATCTAGGAGTCACTTTTGACCAAAAGATGAACTGGGGACCACACCTCAACAAACTTGTTCAGAAGGCTAAAATTGCCCTCGGGAGATGTCGCAGACTTTGTGGAAAAAGCTGGGGACTTAACCCAAAGATGAACATGTGGTTGTATAAAATGGTAATAAGACCCATGATAACTTATGGTTCAGTTGCCTGGGGGGCAAGGGTCTCACAGACCGTAGCAATCAGACAACTTCCAAGTGTGCAAAGGCTAGCATGCGTATGCATCACGGGAGCTATGAGAACAACTCCAACCGCAGCCCTAGAAGTGCTGCTAAACCTGCCGCCACTCCACATCTACATACAGGGGCAAGTAAAGGCGGTACTCTATAGGCTCAAAGGAGGTCAAAGTCCAATTATAGAACACCGAAGGACTCCAAGATGGGAAATAGAGGAGGACCAAGAGGTCAGCTCATTGTTTGAGATGCCCTCAGACAGGATAACCCCTCGTTTCATCTTCAATAGACACTTTCGTATTGTCATACCAGATAGGGAGGACTGGAAGGGAGGCCCTCCAATCAAAACCGATCATATCTGGTATACAGATGGCTCCAAGACCAACAAGGGTGTAGGAGCTGGAATCTATGGAGATAAGCCTAGAGAAAAGGTAATCTTAAGTCTCGGTCAGCACGCCACGGTTTTCCAAGCGGAAATCGCAGCAATAGTGCATTGCGCCGTGAGGATTAAAGAAAAAGGGAGTAAAGGAAAAAATATCGTCATTTACTCAGATAGCCCAGCGGCCCTGAAGGCCATCAGTTCCCCAAAGGTAATTCCAAACTAGTCGGGGACTGTATCAAGCCCTGGAAAAAGTCGGCGGCAGAACAAACTTACGGTAGCCTGGGTACCAGGCCACGAGGAACCATCCAGGCAACGAAGAGGCCGACGACCTGCCAAAAGAGGATCAGCCGCGGAAATGATAGGCCCGGAGCCATTCTGCGGTATCTCGGCAGGTCTCTTCAAAGCCTATTAGAGTTGGGTAGACAGACAGTTTCAAAGCTGGTGGGTACAAACACCGGGACAACGACAGGCAAAGCAGTTCATTAAGACCCGCTCGGCCAAGTTTACATCAGACCTACTGAGCCACAGCCGTAAGGTCGTAAGGATAACGGTAGGTCAACTAACGGACATTGTAAACTTAACAAGCACCTGGAAAGAATAAACCTGGTGGAGGATAGCCTGTGTAGGTTCTGCCAGCAGGCTGAAGAAACAGCCTTACATGTGTGGTGCCATTGCGAAGCGCTATGCAGGCTTAGGTTTACTAGGCTTGGGAGGAGAAGCCAAAACCGGCAAGTTATATGGAGTGGCCAGTGTCGAGACTCTGGAGTCTAGTTAAGAAGACGGGCTTGGACAAGGTACTCTAAAGAACGATAGGAGAAACCACAATAAATCTGGTAAGGTTGCAGTGGTGGAGGTCATTTTTCGCCATCTCCGCTCAAATAATCTAATCTAATCTAACCGTAGCAAACATTAAACCGTTAAAAATATTTAGGGCGACTATTGGTGTGTTTTTTAATCTTGGGATAGTTTACAAAAACTTAATGCCCCGATACTAACGTACTGTAGGTCTCTAAAAGAAAGTAAAACGCAGTTTATTAACAAAAGACCTAAATATTTAAAAAATTTGGGAGAAAAGAAAAGGCCTCTACAAGCAAAGCGCTTTCCAGTCTAGGCCCCTAGTGATAAAGAAATAAACAAAGTGACTTCTGCAAAATTATATATTGCCTTGTTCTGCAAAACTTGACCGCTAATAAGTAAAGGATTAGTAATCTTTTTTGCGATAGCGAATAAGATGATATTTTGAAAGCATTAGATAAAATAATATTTTTTAGTAACCTATTCCAAAATTTATTAAAGAGATAACGTATAAGATATTTGCATTACCCTATGCTTGCTTTTCAATTCAGTCTGATGTAATAAAAAAAAAGTGTTGGTACCACCCCAGAAAGTTTAAAGGTGTATGGAAGCCCAATGCTATGGCCTATTCGATCAAAAAATGTCCAGCTCACTATGAAAATAAGTGTCATGACTGGCACCCGCGATTCTGCGCAGTAACAAAATTCCACGAAATTGTGACACTGATAAATTAGTGTGCCGTGGTACCCTTTTTTGTGCGACAGCGCGGCGCGTATGAAACCATATCCACTGTGTACTATTATCGTCTCATCAACCCTTCCAAGCAAAATA
>JAHBCN010021320.1:0-14292 GCA_019359885.1 Listronotus oregonensis | reverse complement strand
CAAATCAATTCAAATCAAATAAAGCTTTATTGTGTTAAGAATATAAAATTCTCATTCACAAAGCAAAGTTCCTATTAAATTTAAAATAAAAATAAAAAAATAAATGCTCTAAAATATTTAAACAATAGTCTTAAAAGAGATCATAAAATTTTTTAATAAGCTATACCTATAATTTCCTAAAATTAAACTGAAACAAAAAAACACTAAATAAAATACGTAAAAAAATAATAAAATTTGTCGGGTACTTTGTTAATATGACAAACAATTTAGAAAAGGACAACAACACTAACTCAATATATCGTCATAAAATTTCTAGTATCATAATGGGCTTTTTTAACCAGCAGCTTCTTAACCTCTTTACGAAATTTTTTTCCTCAGTAATCTGTTTTAGGCGCACAGGAAGGTGGTTAAACAACTTTCTACTGTTATAAACTATAGAGTTTTTAGTTAGTGAAGAAAGGGATGGGAAAACCCGGAAGTTTTATTCTCCCGGAGGAATAAACAGATGCAGACTTTAAAACATTTTTATTCTTCCTGTCTTAAGACAAATGACTTCAATAAAAAAAATGCAGGAGAGTGTCAAAATTTATGAGTTAAAAAAAGGGGTCTACAGGAATCTAAGACTTTTTTTTGCAACAAAAAAACTGATCTAAACAGGGATGGAGCATAGCCAAAAAACAAATACCATGCCGCAAATGGGAATCTATAATTTCCAAAATACAGATTTCTAACTAAGCTTACATCCAGTTCCTCTGCAACCACTCTTAAGGCATAGCAACCAGATGACAGTTTTTGTTTTAGCTTGCAAGGGACTCTAAAACTTTAACCTTTCATCTATTTGATGCTGTTAACCTTGGTTTGTTGATATTTAAATTTCAAGCAGTACTGCATTAAGCTGACATTTAAAAGTTAAAATATTGGTCTTAAAAATGAAAAAGAAAGATAATTTGCATCACACCACTTTTTTATTTTAAAAATATCTTTATTAACGTTATATTCAGGTTATCGGATTAATCGCAGAATGCTCATTTATGAAAAATACTGCTGGTAACGGCCGGACAAATATGACTTAAAACAGTTTAATGACGCCCCTAAAACCATATACTTCGAGTTTTCGAAGCAATGTTTCATGATTCCCCAATCAAAAGCCTTTGACAAATCACAAAATACTACAGCTGCCCCGTCTTCATCATTAAGCCTCAGATATATGTCCCAAAAAAAAAAAATGGCATCTTTGGCTCAAATCCCGAAATGCAAAATGCCTAAAACTAAGAAGTTTATGCTTGGTCAAAAAACATATGCTTCTTGACAAGTTTTTTAAATTAAAAAAAAATATAAGCTTCCTTCAAATTGATGTATATCAATTCATTATGCTAAAAAATTTGTTAAACTGCAGCAATTTATAAACATTCCTATCACCGCGCATAATTTACATTAAGACAGGGCGCTCTTAATTTTTAATTTTAGAGCAGCGTAAGAACTCATTTGGTCCGCGTTCAAGCCGTAAGAATTTTTTTTTGTTACTTAAGGTTTAAACTTACCTCTCTTTAAATTTTAAAGGGAATAATTTTTGACCCCCTTGTAAAATATCACATTGTTTATAAGCTGTAAGAACAATTTAGTCCGCCGCTAGGTGTAAAAAAGGGTTTTTTTTCATGTATTATTTATTAAAAACTAATTGCATAAAGTTTCAGGGGGAAAAAAAATTTGAAAAACCCTATTGTTTATTTTTGTCACCACCCCTGGTCTAAAAAAACTTTAGATTTTTCAGTATTGTATTTAATGGTACTATCAAGAAAATAGTTACCAAAAGGTATCAGACATGTTCGAATAGACCAATACCCGAAAAATCAACAGTCGATAGGACTATCAAAAAATTTGAGAAAAGACACAGTAATTAATAAGTGCAGATGTGACGAAAAAAAAAAAGTCAAAAAAAAAAAATGTAAGAGATGATGGAGACTTGGAAGTTTTATTGCTGTGAAAGAAAATGAAGGACAGGGGGGCAAAGGAAACTTCAGGTATCAAAAAAAAAGATCACTCAACAGGCCCGGAATTTAAATGGCAAAATACTTTTCATACAAATATGGAAAGGGATGGGGGAATAAGAGCTTTTGCTCTAATATGATGGAAAGGGCTGATAAATGCACATTTACGTTAAACAATTAACTCAATCATTAAAATTACCGAGACTGGAGCAACGAAAACCAACACAGATTTGTCGAAACGGGGACGCAATAACCACAAAAATAAATGTTTGGGGCGGGGATTTCCGGACAACGTATTATTGGACCATTTTTTCTTAATCGAAATTTGAATGTAGAATATTATTTGGAACTATTCAAAGAACAATTTTACCTACTTTAAATGATGCCTTCAGGAAAAATCAGGCACCAAATAGATGGCTACCAGGCACATGATACCCTGGCTGTTCGGGAATATTTACACTGTGTTAAGGAAATTTTGGCTCTAATTTGTCAGCACCAGTGGGGAAATTTTAAAATTTTCTTAAATCATAAATTTATTTTCTACATATTATTTGTAATAGTGTTAATAATTTATTAAAGTATTTAAATACTGTAAATGTCATAGCTCTTAAGATTTGTTATTTTAGTTTAGTTTAACTTAATTTTTCTGCATAAATACAACTTTAGTCTTTTCGCTGTACTATTTTTTGATAATGATAAAGCAATAAATTTCAAAATAACAACGTTAATTTACCACTAACTGGTATTTTAATTGTTGTTCATAAATATGAGGCGATAGCAAAGTAACAATTTTTAAAAATATATTAGCATCTAACTCGCAAACGGTGTAACCGAAAAATCTAAAGTTTCTACCATGGACGTAGATTTGCATGCTCCCAATAAACTTAAAAAAAAAAATTCTCCAAAATAATTAGTCCTAATGTACAGGGTGGTACATTTTCTATAGGTTTTGACAGTAAAACTACAAGAGATTAAGCAAATTAGATGCCACATTCTGTAGTTCGATTTTAGAAACAATAGCAATGGTGAAAACTGAATGTGGCTAACTTGAATCGTCTTGGAGGTACAGAGTGTTTTTCAAATTTTGACGATATTAGCACACGTTTTTATTTCGGTTGTTAGTGAGCATAGAAAAATAGTAAAAAAAAACAAGTTTGTGTAGAATTTTATGTAGAATCCAGTGGCATGCTTAATATTTAATACATTATAGGTTTAAAGAATAAAGCAAATTTCTTTTTTAAATGGTGGGGTAGGTAGGTTTAAAGTGGTGAGTATAACACCCTTCCACCGCGACCGATCGGTCCTTTGTGGCTCACACCCTTTTATATTTTTCCCCCAGGTCCAGACTTCTAATAAATCTGATTCCTGTTGGGAGAGGATCTTTCACCTCCCCCGGCAACAAGGTGTCATTGCCGAGGATTGCAATCTTAGTCGTGCCATTGCTGGGCACGAAACAGTTGTGTTCTGCCGATTCATCCCCCTCCATGCCAGGGCCTCGGCTTCCCCTAGGCCGATCTTGTGCTGTGGTATTTTAATCTCAGTATCCCGTGTACAGTCCCATAGAGTTTTAAGGTGTACCCTTGATTGCTCCAGTACTTTGACAGTACATTGTTGGTTCAGTGGGCTTATGAAGACCTTCGAGTGTCTGAGACCCGGAAGCCCATGCCAGTACCGAAGATTTTCTTTTTGTGTCCAAGCTGATATGAACTGCTTGGCCGTTCCATAAGATATACCGATGACCGGTTCCGGCCCTGTGAATTTTGTCTACGCCCCTCTTTTTGGCAAAAGGGTCTGCGGATTCATTCATTTTTAAATAGGACATATTATTCTACTTTGTTTTTACATATGTGGAAAACCACAAGTATGACCTGTTTCGTCTTCATTGTACCACCCTATACACGTAAAATATATTATTAGTAACCAAAAACTTTTATGGAAAATATTTTGTTAAACTTTTTACATCTTTTAACAAATATGTTAATAATTATTTTTTTCTTGGTGCTATACCAATAATTGCCTACAAATGTTTTTCTTTTATTTCAATAGAAAATGAGGAAATTATGAAACTAAAAAAACAGCTAGATGAGAGCAATAAAAATATGATAAAAACACGGGCCATACAAAAAGGAAAAATTAAGGAGTTAAACAAAAAGTTGGACCAGTTTAGAAAAATGAACGATGCTAATGCATTAATATCGCAATTGCAAAATGACATTTCTAAATTAAACGAAAAAATTGCCGAACTTGAAGATGAAAAGGGTAATATGCAGTTAAAGATGGTCGAGTCGACTAGTAGCTCAAAAGGAGGTAAGATCAATTTTAGGTTTTGTATAATAATATTTTTATTTCATATTAAAAATAAAAATAGTATATTATATTATAAGGATTAATCTTTTTTTTTACGAGCAGTTTTTGCAGTTGCGAAGTGGAGCGCAGCGCAGCCGAGCGAATTCAAATTGCAAGTAAAAATAAGTTCTTTTAGTCCGTATGATATATTATACTATTTTTTCTTCAACCAAGTCAAAATTAATACTTAGGGCAGATGATCGCGTTGTTAAATTAGGATGGACTTAGAGTTGTCAAAGTTAGCAACGGTTTGGAATGTTTAACAAAACGTCATTGTCAGTGTTATTCAATGATTTTAGTAGGCAACCTGTCAAAGTCTGACATGTTGTTAAACATTCTAAACCGTTGTTAACTTTTAACAATTGCTAAGTTCATTGCTAAATTTAACAACGCGATCATCACTCGGCCGTTAGTTATTCAAAAGAGCTCAAATGCAATTGCTTTTAATCCTAGGATTAAAAGTGTTGCTATGCAACGAGCACATTTTTGTACGGCATGAGAATTGATAGCTTTTGTACCTGAAAATAGTACAAAAATGTCAACATTTTTGACGGTTTGAGAAAAAGGTTATTGTCTAAAAAGTGGCCGCAACTTCAATTTTGACCAAATTTGGTATGCTGAGGTTTTTGGGGCGCTGATCATGAATCTAACAAATTTTTTGGCGGTAACGTTTCGTTTTGAGATATCCATAATCAAACTAACCTCATTTTCACTATTCCTTGATTTTGCAGAGAATTTTTAATTTTTACACTAAATTGGAACATAATATTTAAAAATCGGTTTTTATATTTATTTTATACCTTTTTACCATTTAATTGCAACCTTCACTTTCAAACGCCGCAACCATGTGACTCTTTTGAAAGTGAAGCTTCGCAATTTAATGGAAAAAAGGTGTAAAATAAACATAAAAAAGTTTTTAAAAGGTGTTTATAAAATATTGTGTGCCACTTTAAAGTAAAAATTGTGTACAAAATACTTTGATTTTTAAGTTTGATGATGAATATCTCGAAAACAAATCTATTCCGCCTTTTTTTTTTAGATTCGTGATCAGCGCCCCCCAAAAAACACCCATATATCAAATTTGGTCAAAATCGGAGTTAAGAAATTTTGTAATTATTTAAGTTGAATTAAATTTAATTTAGACATTTGTTTTTGCTTATTAAAAATATGACATGAGCAACTGGACGGTGGTCATGTGGCTTGCATTATTTAATAAATTGACATTTAAATTAAAAAAAATATCATTTCTGACTTTAATGTTCAAATATATTCTATAGTTTTGTGGCGAATTCATGTTTCAATAAGTTCTCTTTGGGTTACTCTCCTGGAAAGTTTCTAAAGAATGGGACCACTTCGGTCCTGGTCCGGGATATAGCGAACTGACTGTGCTCAGTTTTATTGACCCTAATGAACTTGCAGATCGCCTAAAACAGAAAAAAGAAAGAATCCCGAAAACACCCAAAAAACTTATCTACGTTGGCAAGTCGGCAACCGTTGTCAAGATGAACTTAAATAAAAAACAAAACAGAAATTAAAACTAAATTTTTAAGAAATTTTAGTTTAATAATTTAGAAAATTCTAGCAGATTTTGTAATATTTATGACGTTTTGTCAAAAATGACAAATTAGTTTGTTTGCTAGATTTATAATTTTCAAAAAGACAAAAAAGTTGGTGTGTTAATTGATTTTAAGTTTACCTGTAATTACTTCGGCATCAAGCATAGGTAACCATGTATTATTTAAATTAACAGATATTGATGCTACAAATTTATCTTTATTTAATAATATTGTTACGACTTTAAAACTATCTGTTTAGTTAATAGAATTGTAAAAGGTTAGAATTATTTTATTTACGTTAATTATTTATTTGAAATAAATTACCTTACTTTTTCCCTTTTTCGACGGCCATTGCGGATTATCTTGAGGGCGCTATAGACATCCATTTTACACTTTTCTTGCATCCTGTATTCTTCCAGCTAATTCTAGACTTTTCCAGACTTAAGCATTCTTTTCCACTTCACTATATAAAGCGCGAAAGAAGTCCGCACGGGCCAGTTTAGTTTTGTCTTTCGAATAGATAAGAAGTTGACAGACAGTTAGAGGTTAAAGAGTGGTCATAATTACGTTACGTTGAAGTGTTACCATAGAATCGTTTGTAAACCTGATTTGCAATAAAAAGGTGTAAAACCAGGATCCGTGTTTTATACGGGGTGTCACGGAACAATATAAAGATATAAATGCACTTTTTTGTTTTACGTTTTTTTGAACAAGTTTTCTTTGCTAAAATACTAGAAGCATTCTAATTTATTATGTGGTTGTTTTCAAATGCGTGTTGACAGATTTTTGATTTGTGGAATTATGTGGTTTTAATGTATGACCTATGTCCTTTTATGCATTTGGCTAATGGTCTGGTAGTTTCACCTATATAAAATCTATTACAGTCATTTAATGTTCAATGGATTTCAAATTAAATTCAATTCAAAATTAAAGACCCATTTAATGTATAAATCTGATGTAAGCATCAAAATTAAACCCTTAATAAGGATGCATTTGGTGGAAGTTAATAAGTTCCTTGGAGAATGCGAGATATTCTTGATTAAACATTAATAATTACGGTAGCAAAAATCTTGTCTAATTTAATACCAAACCTTAGCTTTAAATCTGCAGACCCTGTATATATCTCTGCTTGCAATATTTCTCCTATATCTGGGGAATGGCGTCTCCCACAACTCTTGACATTCTCGATGACATTCAAAAAAGAGTCGTTTTCTTTAATGATCCCACTTTCCTTGTCCATTGACAGGGATTTATTTTTGTTATCTGGTTTGTTACAGCTTTTCTAAAACATTAAGCTCTATAATACAAACTCTAGCACCTCTAAATGGAGCAATGTGAGGTGCCACTCTAATGCATCTCTTTATAGTTTATTATATGTATGATTTTGTATTGTTCATGTCATTTCACTTTAGAGTTTCAAATGTTTCATATTTTAAACCTTTAAATAAAAAAAATGATAAAAGTAAAAACTTTTAGAATTGGCAAATTGAATAATTCCTTCTTGAAATGGAGTACATTACCATATTTTTTAGTTTGCGTTAAACTTGATTCATAGTTTTTCATATTTTTTAAAGATACGACATTTAAAAAAATATTGATTTTAAAACTTTATTTTTATAGATTTGGCAGAACTGGAAGATCATATTAAGGAATTAGAAGACAAACTTTCCAAAACTGTTCAGGAGTTGGAAGAAAAGGATAAAGTTATAGAAATTCTTGAATCAGGTAAATTATAAATACAAATTTATATATTGTTATTTTTAGTCTTCCAAATGCAAGAATAAAAATGAGTATGAATTTAAATATCGGTCTACTATCAAAATTAATCTCATTGGTGATGCAAAGGCCCAGATAGCCCGGACAGGGAACTAAATGAAAGAAATTTTTTTTTGTGTTATAAAGGGTGGTGTTGAATTGTACATCATATACCTGCTACCTACACATTTTAACCCCCCTGTTGTGCACCAGAGGGTTTTTATACTAATTATCTCAAAAATCAGTGGTGATTTAATATGTAAAAGAAAACAAAAATAAACTTCCAAAATATTTTTAGTAACATTAACAAATACGAATAGTAATGGTTGCGTTTTATAAAAAGTACTGTTAAATTTAGTTTGAAATTAAATGATTTATAGCACTTTGTTGTTCTGGTTAGTTGCTATTTGTTCTGGTTAGTTCTGGCCATTAAATAAATAGTAAGCAATCGGTGTTAATATAACTTAGGTAATAAAGCGAACCTCCAATAAGCCACTAAAACTGTATTATATTACTCGATGTTTAAAAAAGTTATATTAATCATACAGGATGTTTAAAAAATGGAAAAATTGGTGTTTCTTCATATAGAATTTCCTAATATATGCTAGGAACTTTTTAAATTATTTAGCACAACGAGAAAAAATGTAGGTACATATTTTAACGGATTTTTAAAAAGTTGTGTTTAGCTTCTAGAATTTTAGGAAATTACCTTGGTTTTTCTCCATTCTGACGACTATTGCGAAGGGTCTTGAAAACACTAGAGTCATCCCTTTTGCATTTTTAACGCCATGATACGTAAAACACCAATCACAGCGACTTATGTCACGTATCATTAAACGTTATTGCTTCTACTTACCTAGAGGCAGACCTATCTAGATAAGTTTACAACCTTTCTCTCACGCTCTTCGTGCTGATTGCACACAGAGCGAGAGAGAAAAATTGTAAGCTTATAAGTCTACAACCCTTCTCTCTCGCTCTGCGTGCAATCGGCACAAAGGTTGTAGACTTATCGGGGGTAATTGCTCAAGTGCATCGAAGTTACCAATAATTTTTAAATGAAATGTGTTTTTTTGTAATTGCAAGAGTGTATTTATATTTTCGCGAAAAAGCCCGACTCCGCAGAAGCAGGGCATTTTCGTAAAATATAACAACAAACTATTGCAATTTGTAAAAAAAAACACGGTAAATGAAAAAATTATCTGGTTATTTTGATGCACGAGTGTAATTTATTTAAATATTTTCCGACTTAATAAAGAACTCGAATCAAGTAAATTTAAATATTTTATTAAACAGAAAATACCTACAGAATAAAAGACATTTTGTCAAAAATATGCGATGCATTTTTTGATTTCTGGAGTGCAACTACCGCTGTAATTTTGCAAAAAATGGACTTCTCCTATGGGAACTTTATATGAGGGAAATATTCGCGATAAGTCTGCCTCTAAGTAGATGTATGCTCGAAGATTTTAATAGTAATAATAATTAATAATTTAATATTAACAAATTAGAATTCTAACCACTGTAACTACTACTTAGGACGCACGAAAATTTCTCAAACTATAAGAAATAGGTACAACTTATTTGTAAGGAAAAATTACCTTATTGTTTTTTTAAATATCCTCCTTTTAACTCAACACATTTATTAATTCGAGGCAGATCAGTAAAACATGAATGCCATTGTTTCTGATTCAGTTCCAAAACAAGGTTTTCAAAGGTAGAAACTGCTTCATTTGGATTTAAAAAACGCTCACCACCCATTTTATCTTTAAGTTTTGGGAACAACAAGAAGTCACATGGTGATAGGTCGGGCTGTAAGGTGGATGCTCCAATAATTTCATCTTCGACTGCTCTAAAAATCGATTTGTTTGCAGCGCCGTATGGCACAAAGCATTGTCGTGGTGCAAAGCTATGTTGCCTCTTGGACGCACTAATCGAACTTTTTCGAGCACTTAAGGCAAATAAGCTGTAGTGTACCAAAGAGCATTAGCTTTCCGTTGATTTTTCAATGAAACCGTTTTGATTGGCTCCTTTTTCCAAAAAAAAAACACACAATCATCTTTTTCCCAAAACTAATTTCAACTGGATTGCGGTCAGTTGGAAACACCGATTGAGCCGATTGGCGTTTTAATTCAGACTCAAAGGCATAAATTCATGTTTTGTCACCAGTGATGATGTCGTAGACAGCATTTGATCTACCATTGTCGTGTTTTATTAGAATTTTTGTGCACCATTTGACACGATGTGCTTTTTAAGCTTCACTTAAATTATGGGAAACTTAACGACTACAAATTTTAAGATTATGGTGCAAGATCTTTTCGATTGCAGTCATTCCAATCCCCGAAATATCCCGAATAGTTTAATATGTTACATGATTGTCTTCTTCTATTATTTATAAAATAGTAGCTATGTTTTCTTCAGTGATAGCAGAAATTGGTCGCCCCTTACGCAATTTGTCACTCAAAGAAACTCTTTAAACCACACACCCTTCGAACTCATGGCTTCATCACCAAAGCAGCCTGAAGTCTTTCAGTGCACTGCTTTGGGCACAAACCTCTTGCTTATGTCAAGAGTTAAAAGAATGTAGAATTTGTTTTTTGCCTCCTTTCTGTCATAGGTGCCTTGAGTACATTAGTTTGCAGAAATTTTCAGTGTGACCTACGTATACGAGACGTTACCGAACAATATTAACAAACCAGAATTCTATCTACTGTTACTATTTTGAGTATCTTACCGTACGAAACAGTTAGAGTCACAGATAATTCGAATAATTTTTTTTATGAAATTGCAGAGGTTTTGTCGTTAAAGGCTGATCTGAAACAAAAAAGCGATGAAGAAGTAAAAGTAAGCTCGCAGGTTTCATCTGAAATGTCTTCTATTAACTATGAAGAACAAATTGAAAGGCTCGAATCTGAGAAAAAGAAATTAATAGAAGAATTAGAAGCTATAAAGGTGGAAAAGGAAGATCTTTTTAAAGAGATAGATGAACTTAAAAAGGAGAAACAAGATATGATGACTAAACTAGATAACTACATTCAGGTAATTGCAGACATAATAGCTTATAAAAGTTATTCTTTTTTTCCTCAATAAATGTAGATTAGTATTTTGCAGAACCAAATTTATTAACATGATATTTTTCATGGCGTGCTTGTGTTTATAGAGAGCAAGCATGAAAAGTATCTTTTCCTCCAAATAAAATATGCTGTTTTTTCTTAAAAAATGCAAAAACATCTCTTTTTAATATTTATAATTATTAAATAAAAGTGAGTTCACAAGGCGGCTTAGACCGGTGTCGGTGAATAGTTGCTATGGTAATGTAACATAAAGCTGTCAGTGGACAGTGTCAACAATATTTTTAATTTTTTTTAAATTTTATTCGCGTCTCCAATTGCGTTTTAATTCCGTATTGATAAGCAGTTATTGAGTAAGGACATTTAATATTCAATTGAGTAATAAATAAAAATTTAAGTGTAATAAATATTGACTTGTTGACGCTTGTTTTGTTTTTTATTTGTGTCTATGTTGCTATAATAACATTTTTTCTTCCGCCGGCGGAAAAGTGAAAAGTAAAGCTCCGGCGAAGGAAAAATGAAACCTTGCGGTCACCCACACAAGCGAGTAATGACGGATTTACTGACGTTTGAAGTACTGACGTTTGAAGAAAAACAAAATGTTAGCCGTTCACTTTAATTAGTGTCGTTATTTTTAAGATAAAGCTTCTAAAAGTACAGTTTTTTTGCCTCTTGAATTTTCGTCGTATTATTTTTCGTTTGTCGAGATAAAAAATAAAAACCATTTTATAAATTTGTTAAAGTACGCCCCTGACGCCAATGGACTTAATACATTTAATTTAGTTAAGGCCGTTCTAACTACAAAACACGATACCAAATTTAAATAAGTCAGTGAAAAGATATTTGAATGGGGTTTTAAAACACCCTGTATTTTTTGGATCTATGTTTATAAAAACTTTTTCATAAAATGCTTGAGAAATCACACTTAAATATTGCCGCGTTTTTAAAACACCCTAGTAGTAGCCCTCTTTAGTCCTCGTAGGTTAACCCTGTATATTTTTCAGGAAAACATGGATTTAATCGACAAACTTAGAAACTTAGTGCAGAAAAGGTGTCATCTGCGGAGAGTATAGAGATAGTTGAAGGCTTGACCCAGCAAGAGAAACTGGAACTAGCTGCATATCAGAAA
The DNA here is from genome assembly GCA_019359885.1 of Listronotus oregonensis. NCBI lineage: Eukaryota > Metazoa > Arthropoda > Insecta > Coleoptera > Curculionidae > Listronotus > Listronotus oregonensis. Next base: position 2,450 of record JAHBCN010021320.1, on the reverse strand, counting down.
CATATAAACCCAGAAGGTAATAAGTTTTCCAGCTGTAATAATACACAAGTCGTAAATATTTCTTCCATCTATTAATAATAATAATACTAATAGTAATATTGCTTTATTGTCATATAAGATTATACACAACAAAGCAGAAAAAAATAAAACTATGATAACAATAAAGAATAAAAAAAACTATAAAATATTATGAGGAAAAAAGGCAATATAATGGTTTTAATACAAGTATTTAGATAGTACATAATAAGCCTTTCCTAACAATAAGTTTTTGTCGGACAATTTAAATTTATGAAAAATCCCTATATTTTTAATACTAGCAGGTAAATAATTATACATTTTTTTAAATTTTAAATTAAAGATTATTTTATTAAAGTAGAACGGTAATTTGGAAGATAAAGTTGAGTTCTAGTATTGTGCAAAGAATTCTTAGTATTATTAAACCTATATGTTTAATATATTAAAGATATTGTTTCTAAAATTAAAAATTATTTTTGATATAAATTATGCTTTATATGAGTCTTTGGACTTAGCTTTACAAATATTTGGCTGGATGGCTTGAAAAATGTGCTCCTGAATTTGCACCCATCTTAACTAGCATCTTTTGAATCTCTTACGTCTTGGGCAGAGCTGGAAAGCTACACCTGTGTAACCTGTCACCAAGAAAGGATGCAAAACTCTCCCTTTTAACTATAAAGCTATATCTCTTCTTTCTGTTGTTTGTAAAGTAATAGAAAAAACCAGTAATTCCCAAATCTTGAAGTATTTGGAAAAAAAACAAAATTTTGCATGACAGACTGTATGGATTCCATTACAGAAGATCCACAACTGATCTCTATCTCACACAACTGGAACAAGTCCCTTGAGTTTCTTGGTAAATTCCAGATTGTTGCTCTTGACATATCCAAAGCTGTTGATCAGCTCTGGCATGATGGACTTCGTAACAAACTTTCCTACAGTTTTCTAACTAATCTTTGTTTTTGACTCTTCAGTTTCTTCTCTAATCGACGTATTTCAGTTATTGTAGATGGTCATTCTTCCAGCTTTAAAAATTAAACACTCAACTCCTAGTTCCTCCTTAATTGTATACCCTTTTTATCCGATCAGACCCCTTTAGAATATTGCCATGTCTGGGAAGGCGTTTCTACACACATTCTAGACTCCATTCAAAGAAGACCCGTCGTTTTATTAATGATCTCACACTACAAAAAGCTTTTTCTTGCCTACCGACGAGTGGGGGTTGTCCCTTTTTATGGAACCCTTTCACTCCGAACAGTTTGTCCTTTCTCTTTCAATCTCCAAACATTTAAGTCTCGTGTGAATAAACTTCCCCTCACCACACTTCAGACATCCACGGTACGGTAGTACTTGGGCCGCGGCCTTCGTGGACTGTCCCAGGATAAAAAAAATACAAGAGAGCAATTTAAACGTACAATTTGTGATCTTTCTGAAAGATATGACTTGAACCAATTGAAAAAGACACCACAAAATCCATAAATCTCAGGTTTTTTTAACAGAATAGGATGATTTACACAGTCAAAAGCTTTAGCTAAATGACAAAAAAAACAACAGCTACTAAATCACCATCATTTAACGACTTGTAAAGATGTTCAAAAAAAGACATATTGCATTATTTGTATTTTTAATATTTTGGAATCAAGATTGATTTAAATTTAAAATTCTTTTATTCAACAGAAACTCTAAAATGTTCAGATGAAGATAACATGGAAGCGCCTGCTGAATTAAACGAAAGCGTTTTACAACTCGGCGAAGATACTGCAGAATTATTACAAAAAATTGAAATGTTTACTCAAGAACGAAAGGAAGTTATGCACAAAATGGAGGCGCTTAAAGAGGAGAACAGCTTACTAAACCTGAAAGTAAGTATATTACAAAAACTATTACTAAATATCAAAACTCCTTTGCCGTTAAAAACTTTCGCTCCCTTTATTCTGTTTTTTTTTGAAAATAATGATAATGTTAATCAAGGGCTCATACTGAGCTAAATGAAAAATAGTTTATAATTAACTTAAGGGGGATAACGTTTTTTAAAATAAACTTTTTTTTGGCTTTTTTTTAAATCTAATTTTTAAATGAAGAATCTTTTAATAATATTGTGTAAAAAACAAGAGGGATGGAGCAAAAAAAAAAAGATCAGCGATTAGTAAGGTGCCCATAAAACTGCTTTTGAACGTTTAAAACTTTTTGCGTTTAACCTTAAAACTTTCACCCATTCTTTTAAAATTTTAAACACATTTCTGTGCATAATTTACGAGGTAAAGCTGCAGAGATTTTTTTAATTTTTTTAATATTTTTTATTTTATAATAAAAATTTGCGATTTCTTTTCGACAAAATCACGTTTTTCACTTCAAATGTTCCCAAAAAGAAAAAAATTAAATTTAACAACCATCCCAGCGTTACCTGGGCAAAGAGATTATCTAAAAAAAACCTT
>JAHBCN010021319.1:0-12500 GCA_019359885.1 Listronotus oregonensis | reverse complement strand
CTTTTTTCAGCTTTTTTGTGTTAATTCTACCCGTATTAGTACCATGGTAACAGAACATGTATTTATCTGAAACGTCAACGTGACAAAACGTTGTTTATTTTTAGTAGAGTCATCAATGATCATAATGCGTTTGAATTTACAGAAAAAATTGAAATAATCCGATTATTTGGAGATTTTCATCGAAGTAGCAGAGAAGTTACTGCAGAGTTTAACCTAAGACATCCCCAACGAGACCCTATCAGCCATACAACTGCAGCCGACGTATTTGCTCGTTTCAATGCAACTGGTAGTGTTGTTAGAATAGTCCAACCTCGTCGAATACGCCAGCACCCTGAAGATAATAATATTTTAGCAGCAAATCGAGTAAATCCATACTCGAGTCTTAGAAATAAAGCATCCGAAATGAATACCACTAAGGATAAAATTAGGCGATGTTTCATTCGTCACAAAATCAAGCCTTTCAAACCAAAGTTCCTACATACTTTGAGGGAAGGTGACCATGCTAAAAGATTAGACTATTGTTACTGGGCCCAAGGTAATTTTTTAAATGACCGGAATTTTTTAAAAAAGATTATGTTTACTGATGAAGCTACATTTACCACTAACGGAGTGGTATCTTCTCAAAACAGTAGATGCTGGGCTTCCGAAAATCCGCATTGGGTTATAAATTGCAAAGATCAATATTCACAGAAGGTGAATGTATGGTGTGGAATATTAGGAGAGCGAATAATTGGTCCTTTTTTCTTCAATAACTCATTAAATGCCAACCGTTTCGTAAATTTCTTAAACGGGGAATTTTGGGATGCAATTGAAGATCTTCCCCTTGATGTTAGACAGGATATGTATTTGCAGTTAGATGGTGCATCAATCCACAATTCCAGAATTGTTCGGCAATGGTTGAATGAACATTTTCCTTTACGTTGGATAGGAAGAAACAGTCCTTTTGTTCTATGGCCCCCGAGGTCCCCAGATGTCACACCCCTGGATTTTTTTTTTTGGGAATGGTTAAACAAAAAGTTTACAAATCGAGGCCCGGAACTCGAGATGAACTTTGTGATAGAATAAGACAAGTCTGTCGTGAAATACGCGTGCCCGAACTGAGAAAGGTAGCAAATCACAATCGTAAAAGAATTGAGAAATGTATCCGAATGGATGGAGATTAGTAGAGAGAGACAAATTCGATAATTACAATTAGTATTTTTCAATAAAATATTTAGTATTATTATTTTAAACTTTTATTTCGAATTAACAAAAAAAGCTAAAAAAAAGTAAAAATTCGAGTTTTTTCACGAAACTCGGAATTAGGGGTCAAAATTTAATTCTAAACAACTTTTCCTAATAAATTTTTTTAGTATCTCTAACGCGAAGCAAAATATTGACACTTTGTCTTGTTTGTACGATCATAGCAGGCTGGGTTTCCACTTTACATTTAAATTGAGTACATACAAAAATGTGTTTCTGAGTCTGTATAACTGTGCAAAAATGCAAATCTCGACTTCTTAAAATAGCGACAATATGAGGGTGTATTCATCTTAAATGCGACACACTGTTTTATATATATATATATATATATATATATATATATATATATATATATATATATATATATATATATATATATATATATATATATATATATATATATATATATCTGAATGGTCACCAGGATATATGTGATCCGAACGTTACCCCGGGGCACCAGGCAGTACCCCCTGTATCGCATGCCTTATCCAGCCATGCGGGGCTCTGGCTGGATGGACCGAATACTTCCCTAGCTACTCGTGGGAACTATATGGGTAGCAAACAACCATTAAACCAACCAGGCAAGGTCACAGGCAAAAAGTTAGCCACGACCAGCTACAAGGCAAACTCCATAGAGGAGATTGACAACCTGACAGATGAACAGGTCATTAAGGCCAATCTGTCAGGAAGTTCTAACTCGTGTGCGAGTTGATTCAAACAGGCAAAGCCGCGCTGAGGCTAAACGTGCCGTGATTAAGGAAAACTTCATCGCACACGCAAAACGCATGGGTAAGGCAAAGGACTCGAAGGCCACTGAACAGGCCACAGCAGCCAGCCAAACCCAAAAAAAGGACGAGATCCGAGGACAGTACTCCCCATAAAAGGCAATTCAAAAAGCCGAGAGACAAGCCAACAAAACCGGCCACTATGACTAGCATGTCGTACAAGGCTGCAGCAAGCAGCGAGAAAGTTGCTATCGTCAGCGAAGGCTACCCAGAAGACCAGCTGACGACCGAAAGGATGGATGAAGTCCAAGCCTCAATTTTGAACGCTTACGAGAACATCCCAGATGGCCAGGTTGTAAGCTTTGAAAATGCAACCACAGGCCGGGATACCTTGAAGTCACCTGCGCTGACAAAAGCAGCGCAGAATGGCTAACAAAGACGGTGCCAACACTCAAGCCCTGGGAGGGAGCAGTGTTAAAGGCACTGACAGACAAGGACTTGCCAAAGCCAGTCACCTGCACCGTTTTCATCCCGGATGAACGGGGGGAAAGAATGCCAGCTGAAAGAATCCTAAAAAGGATATCGGTAGGCAATAAAGGCCTAAACACAAACTTGTGGAAGTCCTGGGGAGCAGTCCCAAAGGACAAAGGCCAACTCTGGACCTTCTCCATGGACAAACAGTCCGTAGCTGACAAAGAAATCTCGCAGACAATCCCAGTCGGCGGAGTTGTAGTGCCAGACGGTTCGTGGCGGCATGGGTTCAGTTGCCTCAGAATGTGTGGAGTATGATACTGTGACCAAACCATGGTCAGAGCGACCAAGGGGTGCAGTTACTGATGCTTGGTCGAGTTCGGGGTAGAAGTAAGAGAGAGATCTAGCGTGTAGAATTATGGGTAAGAACCAGAGCTGTCAAAACTTGAAGTACTTCAAGTAAAATTTTACTTGAAGTACTTTTTTGTACTTCAAGTATTTTACTTCAAGTACTTCAAGTATTTTACTTCAAGTACTACAAGTACTACTAAGTATTTTACTTCAAGTTATTAGGAGGTACTTGTACTTGTACTTGATTAGTTTTTATGAAGATACTTTGATTTTTACTTGATTTGACCAAGTAAATTACTTGAAGTATTTATTTAAGTACTTGAAGTATTACGATGTACTTGAAGTAAAAAAAGTACTTCAAGTAAAAAAAAGTACTTTAAGTAAAGAAAGTACTTCAAGTAAATAAAAAGTACTTGAAGTAAAAACAATACTTCAAGTAAATAAAAAGTACTTGTCAAGTACTTTTATGTACTTCAAGTACTTTGGTTTACTTCAAGTACTTTGGTGTACTTCAAGTACTTTGTTTTACTTCAAGTACTTTGTTTTACTTCAAGTACTTTGTTTTACTTCAAGTACTTTGGTTTACTTCAAGTACTTGGATTTACTTCAAGTAAAATACTTGGGTGGTATTTCAAGTACTTTTTCAATTTACTTGAAAATGCAAGTACATTTTAATGAATACTTGGTACTTGTACTTGAAGTACTATTTAAGAGTACTTTGACAGCTCTCGTAAGAACCCTAGGAAAGTATCTATCTATCTATCTATTGTAGCATGGTGAGTTCCCTCGCTGGGGCCCTGAGCACTGAGGCCTAAGCCCATTATGCTCTACACCAACCCTTAAGCATACACAGGTTCCGTCACCCTGTACTGTCCCTTACGTATGCATTCCTTTTACACTAATATGGTGCTGTCGTTTTGCTTACTAGAGCCCCAACTTCCTCACTAGTGATGCGAGTCCCGTTAGTGGTAGGAATCTTATGTCATTTAGGTCCAGCCATGCCGTACCCAGACATTTCCCTGATGTGCCCTAGTGCTGGCAATCTCTAAGTACATGTATGGCGTCCTTTCTTCCCTCTCCACACCATCTACATGTACTTGTCTCGCTTTTTCCTATCTTGTTGAGATAGTGTCTGTTTCTACAATGACCTGTCAGTACGCCTGTCAGGTTTCTCATTTGCACCCTATTGAAGTCCTTTATGTTTATCGGTAGGTCCTTCCTTAGTTCTTCCCCAATAATAGCCTTTGATTGTCTGGCTTTTGTCTTTTTCCAGTTTTCATCGAACCGTTTCTCTATCCATGTTGCTATCTCTGTCATATCCGTGTTGTAAGAGACTCCCACGGTATATTCAGGTCCGTTGTCCTCAGCTCCCAAATTGGCGAGTTTGTCAGCCATTTCATTCCCCGGGATCCCTTTGTGTCCAGGGACCCATTGCAGGGTGACTCTGGCGGTTTTCGTTAGTTTATTAATTGCTTTCCGACATCTATTTGTAAGTTCTGATCTGTGCACTGTATTTGTTAGCGCCCCGATCGCTACCTTACTGTCAGTACATATAGTTATTTTTCCCCTGTATCTTCTATTCAGGCAGTATTCTATGGCTTTGGCTATTGCCATAACTTCCGCCTGAAATACGGTTGCATATTTTCCCATTATTCCATAGAACTTGTAGTTCGTCCTTTCTACATAGAAACCGAAGCCTGTGCGGCCTCTTTTCCTTGAGCCATCTTTGTATATAACTGTTCCTTCGCTTGTTGTCCCACAGCGTTTGTGAGCCCAGTCATCTGCCGATGCCATGTCCACCTTGTGCATGAGGTCTAAGTGGATTACTGAGGGGATGCTATCCTGCTTCATCGAAAGAGCCACAGTTCTCACTTGGTCCATGATGTCACAGTGCCCCCCTGGTCCTCCACCGTCCTCCACACTCCAGTCTTAGTGCCTCTGCCCTTGCTGAGGCCTTGATCATTATATGGAGAGGTGGGAGCCCCGTAATAATCTCCAGCGATTCCGTCGGAGTAGTGGATGCTGCCCCATTTATTCCTCTCATCGCCATTCTTTATATGTGTTTCAGCATTATCTGTGCCGTCTTAAGTTCCGTGCGTTGCCACCAAATCACGGAGGCATACAGTATCCGTGGCCTGATGACTGCTTCGTATATCCACTTCATGACCTTAGGAGAAAGTCCCCAGTCCCGTCCTACGACTCTTCTACAGAGCCATAGCGATCCTGTGGCCTTCTTCGCTACCATTTTAAGATGTGCTCTCCAGTTCAGCTTGTCGTATAGTATCACTCCAAGATACTTCGCTGTACTGGAGTATTCTAGTTCTCTCTCACCGAACTTCACTTTCCTAAGTCCGGTATGTTTTCTCCTTCTAGTGAATAATACGAGCTCTGTTTTTGATGGATTGGCTGTCAGTCCGTTTTCCTGACACCATTTTGCCACCATTGCCAGCTCTCTTTCCATAATATCCACTATCGTGTTTGCATGTTTACCTTTGACCATAATGGCCACATCATCTGCAAAAGCTTATATGTGTACCTTTCCTACTGATTTTTCCAGTAGTCCATTCATGACCAGGTTCCATAGAAGTGGAGATAAGACGCCCCTGAGGGCATCCTCTGCTGACTGTAGCCTCAGTTGTGGTATCTCCAACCTCCAGGATGACATTCCTATCGTTAGCATCGACAGATCCATCGTATGATAGTCTTGTCGATGCCATGCTTCTCAAGTGCATTACATATTGCCACTGTCGTGGTATTATTAAATGTTCCTTCTATGTCTAGAAAGGCCACTAAAGCGTAGTCTTTCGTATCTCGACATTTTCCAAGTTTCCAACAAGCTCATGTAGTGCAGCTGTAGTGCTGCTTCCTGCCGTGTATGCGAATTGTCTCTTGTTGAGTGGGGTTTCCCTTTTGGTATTTCACTTTTATATGCCCATCTATCATTCTCTCCATCGTCTTTAAAAAGAACGATGTGAGACTTATGGGTCTAAACGTTTTACTGTCGCAGTAGTCCGTCCTGCCAGGTTTTGGTATGAAGGCCAGTCTGGTCCTCCTCCAGCTCTTGGGGATATACCCCAGAGCCATGGAAGCCCTCATGACCTTCAACATGGGCAGAGTGAGAATGTCCAGAGCCTTCTGCAGGAAGTAGGTAGGTTCCATAATTAAATTGCTTAGCGAGTTGCTGATTGCGCATGACAATGAGTACACTTTCTTCAGGGCTGTTAAAAATTGGTATTTCAAGTTTTCCATTTTTACAATAAACACTCATATTCCAACTTGCGTAGCCTAATTGACATTGATAGTTTACGATGAAATCTCTTCCTAAAATTCCATCCGCAGGAATTGGAAAGTTGTTATCGACTACGTGGAATGTATGTGGTAGTGAGAAATGTTTTGTAAAAATGTTAGTTTTCGTTGTTCCCTAAGACTTTGTCACGCCTTCTGTTACGCCTCTAATTTGACTAGAATTTTATTTATTAAGTATCTGAGTTGGATTGATTTTTCCCATTTTAAATAATGAGATATCCGCTCCTGTATCGATTAATAAAGTTATGTTTTGACTTCCTGTCATTTCAGTGTTGAATAATACAAAGTTCGAAAGCGACAGGTCCAGGTAAAATACATTATTTATTGATGATCCCCCATTGGACCTAACTGGGGGTCCTGTTGGTTTTCCGAATGCTCACCGGACTCATAGCTTTTTACGTAGCTGGGCCTTCCTCTAAAATTATGACCTCTATTTGAGCCTCTATAATTTATATTTGCACCTCTGTAATTATTATTATTCGAATAATATTGGCTATTCTGGCCATATCGACTTCTTTGACTAGCATTGTTATGATAGTGACGACCACGTTGGGGTCTAGACCTAAAATAATTTAGCAAATAACCCCTTTTTGGCCTATATTGTCGCGTAAAAAGAACTGAATTGGTGGTGTTTGTAGCATCTAAGCTTATGTTAAAAAACTTGGAAATGGCTTCTCTGCACGAAGTGAAAGTTCCTGCCTCCAAAATTATTTTTACTCTTTCTGAGGAGGAGTTATTTTTGAGTGAGGTTACAGTTGTATTAACCGAATAAGTTTCTGCTACGTCAGATGGCACACCTTCTCTTATGTATGCTCTCTTCAGTCTTGAACATAAACTCTCTATTTCAGAAACATATTTCGTCGTATCTCTATTTTGTTTTGAACTCAGTAGCTGAGCTGTAACTACTTGATATTCTTCGGATTTAATGCCATTTTTTAATTTGTTTATTATGGTAGGTAAGTCGTCTTGTCAGATATTAATTCACGGGCTTTGCCTGAAAGTTTTGTTCTTACAAATGCGCCAGCATTACTTTCGTGATCCTTAGAGTTTGATTGAAGTAAACTTAAGGAATCTAAAAAGGATTGGAGTCTGTCCTCCGTACCATCATATTCGCTACTTACTAGCTTGCTAGCAAAGTTAAAAAAATCAATGGCTGAAAGAGACATTTTTTCAGTTAATTCCAGATTTTGTTGTTGTTTTTGGTTTTCTTGATTTTCGCTTGGGAATCCTAATTTCTCATCAAGCACTGCGGGGATTGACAACTTTTGTACAGGATGAGGGTATTTTATAGCGCACCTTAAGGACTAAAAAGGCCCTAATTACCCTATCTCGCGAAGTGCCAAATAGATGTTGCAACTGAACGTATTGTTTGTCATCCAATTCTTTGTAGCTATGGATGCAAATATGTACAAATTGGTTATAGTATTTTAGCAAGTTACTCATGACATCATCATGCACTGCTTTGCTTTTTGTGACCTGTGTTTTTAAAACCCGCTTGGACTCATTGATTATCAAGTCTTTTAATTTTAAAAGTTGGTCGTACGTCTCATCCCAATCTAAAGTCATAAGGCAAAAATTTAATTTATTTCATTTAAAATATTTAAAAGGTTCCTTCCCATAATATAAATAATATATAAGATTAGATTAGATTATTTGAGCGGAGATGGCGAAAAATGACCTCCACCACTGCAACCTTGCCAGATTTATTGTGGTTTCTCCTATCGTTCTTTAGAGTACCTTGTCCGCCCGTCTTCTTAACTAGACTCCAGAGTCTCCACTGGCCACTCCATATAACTTACCGGTTTTGGCTTCTCCTCCCCAAGCCTAGTAAACCTAAGCCTGCATAGTGCTTCGCAATGGCACCACACATGTAAGGCTGTTTCTTCAGCCTCTGGCAGAACCTACACAGGCTATCCTCCACCAGGTTTATTCTTTCCAGGTGCTTGTTGAGTTTACAATGTCCTGTTAGTTGACCTACCGTTATCCTTACGACCTTACGGCTGTGGCTCAGTAGGTCCGATGTAAACTGGCCGAGCGGGTCCTAATGAACTGCTTTGCCTGTCGTTGTCCCGGGTTTGTACCCACCAGCTTTGAAACTGTCTGTCTACCCAACTCTTAATAGATGCTTTGAAGAGACCTGCCGAGATACCGCAGAATGGCTCCGGGCCTATCATTTCCGCGGCTGATCCTCTTTTGGCTAGGTCGTCGGCCTCTTCGTTGCCTGGATGGCCCTCGTAGCCTGGTACCTGGTAAGTTTGTTTGCCAAGCCGACTTTTTCCAGGGCCTGTATACAGTCCCCGACTAGTTTGGAATTAACTTTTGGGGAACTGATGGCCTTCAGGGCAGCTTGGCTATCTGAGTAAATGACGATATTTTTTCCTTTACTCCCTTTTTCTTTAATCCTCACGGCGCAATGCACTATTGCTGCGATTTCCGCTTGGAAAACCGTGGCGTGCTGACCGAGACCAAAGATTGATACTACTACGAATTGATCATGATACTATTACTCGAGAAGATAAACCCACGCGCATGAGATAAGCCTATCTCTCTCGCACGCCTGACGTCACTCGATGACAATTTCCCCAGAAACGGCGAGTTAATATGGCATTCCGATTTCTGTTTAGATGTTAGATGGATTAAGCGCATGACTTATTTATTTTTTAAACGTCATAAGTAATGCCAAAATACAATAAACGTTAAAATAAGGCTTTAAAACACTGCTTTCCCAACCGAAAAGCAGAATTGTTGTCATCGAGTGACGTCATGCGCAACGTCGTACGAAATTAAATCGCCAAGTGGTTTTATCTTCTAGTAATAGTATCATACGAATAGATAGCTCATCTAAATGGAACACATTTAATCGGTGTGGAGATATCAATGCTCTCGGATAAAATATTTTCTTGCGCGGTAACCCTCGCCTTGCGAGCAAAACTAGACGCGGCGTTGCCAATGTGAAGTATTTAAGTAGGTACTTTTACATGGTACAAATAGCCAAAGAATATAAAGGTTCCACTTATAACCATTTGCACCGCTGTGTTTAATACTGGATAAATTAATTATTAATCCGTTTTGAGACTGTGACAAATATCATAACATTTGGCAAAGTCAAAACAACGCTTAATTTAATCAAGCAATAAACACTGCGGTAAAAATGACCATTGTAGAGGTATGGGTTAGGCAACCCACTGTACGCACTCGCGACATCGAGGAAAACCAACTAAAATAAAGCAGTGTTCATCTTAACCTCAAACATGGTGTATTATTTAATCCCTGCTAATAATTAATTAACAATTAATTACAACTAAATACTAATTAACATGGCGCAGTCGGTTAGAAATTAGTCCTCAGACAGTGCTTAATCGGTTTTTCTATTAAATTCACGGTTTTCCAGTGCAAAAAATAAAAAATAAAAAAATAATTTTGCAAAGTTCAATGACCTCTAGTGAAAATGGGTGATAATCGTGGGATTTCTCCCTTGTCTCTCAGAGGAAATGCAGCAGAAAACTGGAAACTATGGAGGGCTAGGTTTGAGAATTATTTGGTGGCCTCGGAAGTGTATAAAAAGCCTGAGAAAACCCAGTGTGCACAATTGCTTCACTACATCGGAGATGAGGGGTTTAAGATTTTTACAACTTTCCAAATAGAAGATGAAGACAAAAGATAAATTAAAACCTCTTATAGACAAGTTTGAGGAACATTTTATAGGTAAAGAAAATGTTGCCTTCAAGTATAAATTCTTCACTTACCGGCAGGAAGAAGGCCAAACTACAGAGGATTTTATTGTCGAGTTGAAAAGAGGGCCAGTAGATGCAAATTGTTAACACTTCAAGACAGTCTAGTAGTAACAATGATCACTTGTGGCATAAATAATGAAACTGTTAGAGAAAGGCTACTAGAAGATGACAGTTTGTCGCTTGACAAAGCTGTAGAGCTGTGCCAAGTTCTGGAGTCTGCTAAGGTGAGAAGTAAGGCTATGGGACAGTCATCTGGTGAAGTTCATGCTCTAAAAATTAAAAGAGGGCCCACAAAATTAATTAAAAATTGCCAAAAATGTGGTAAAAAGGAGCATCCTGTAAACCAGTGCCCAGCTTTCGGTAAAGTATGCAATTTCTGCAAAACACCAAATCATTTTGCCACAGTGTGCAAAAAGAAGATGCAGTCGCACGAGGGAGAAAGAGTCCGAAAGGTAAATGAGGTTGCTGAGGAAGAAGAGATGGTTAGCTCAGTTTCTGTGGGCAGAATTTTCTGTATGTGGGTTCTGTGACAAGTGAAGTGAACTCAGTGAGTGAGTGGAAGGGTAGAGCTTGAAATTCCACAAAAAACTAGTAAGTTTTAAAATAGACACAGGGGCAATGGCCAATGTTATGTCGTTTAATTTATTTAAAAAACTTGGATTTACTAAGTCTGATATAGTCAAGTCAAAATGTTGTTTTACAGGCATACACCAAAGATAAATTGAGGGTTTTGGGTTGTTGTAGCATGCACTGCATAAAAAATAATAATTCAGAAAAATTGAATTTTTTCATTGTTGATTCAAATACAGAAGCAATATTGGGCTTGAATTCAAGTATAAAACTTAATTTAATAATGAAAATTGATGGATTAAATTCGAATGCTCAAGACTACTCTAAGCTTATTAAAAAATATAAAGACCTTTTTACAGGGATTGGGTGTTTAGAACATAAATATCATATTGATTTAAATGAAAATGCAAAACCTGTTGTTCACCCAACACGTAAAGTAGCTTTACCACTATTAAATGCCTTAAAAGAGAGTCTTGATGAACTTGTAAAGTGTAAAGTCATAGAAAAAGTACAGGGTAGCTCAGAATGGGTAAATGCACTTGTCTTGGTTAAAAAACCAAATAACAAATTACGCATATGTCTTGACCCTAGGGACTTAAATAATTACATTAAAAGAGAATACTGTAAAATACCAACTCTTGAACAAATTACGAGTAAATTATCTAATGCAAAAATATTTAGCACTTTGGATGCTTCGCAGGGTTTTACCATATTCAGCTTGATGAAGCTAGTTCTAAATTATGTACTTTTGGTACTCCATTCGGAAGGTACAAGTTTTTAAGGCTTCCATATGGTATAAAATCTGCTCGGAAGTATTCCAGGCTAGATACAGGAAATTTTAATGTAGAAGGGGTTGATACATATATTGATGATTTACTGATTTGGGGTAGTACTGTAGAAGAACATGATGAAAGATTAAAGAAAGTTTTGGAGTTGGCTAAAAAACACGGGGTAAAATTTAATTTAGAAAAGTGTAAATTTGGGCAGTCTCAAATAAAATACATGGGTCATTTAATAAGTTCCTCAGGAATTAGTCCAGATGAGTCAAAAATAAAGGCTATTTCCAAAATGCCTGAACCAAAAAATAAACATGACTTACAAAGGCTACTTGGTGTTCTCACATACGTTAGCAAATTTGTGAAAAATTTCCAGACAAAACTGGTACCTTAAGAGCTTTACTCAGAAAGAAAATGAGTTTGAATGGCAAAAAGGAACACCAAGAAGCTTTTGAGGAAATTAAAGGATTCTATGTAGCAAACCTGTTTTGCAATTTTATAATGTCAATAATGACACAGTTGTGTCTGTGGATGCTTCCAAAGTCAGGGTGTGGGGCAGTGCTCCTGCAAAATAATTAAACTACATAGTTAAATAAACACTTTTTTCTTACAGGTCAAGAAAATGGAACACAAAAATATTATTCATCTCGAATTGACAAAATATTTGCAAACCTTCCAAAAACCGTTATACCAGAAGGCAATACAGTACAAGGTAGTTCTGATGATTACCCCAATGAACCATTAGAAGGTCTAGATTTGGAAAATTGTAAATTTTACGATGAAGTAGGAAACGAAATAACCCAAACAAACGAAGAAAATGACAAAGAAAATCAACATGTCTCCATCATAGAAGATGTTTCGCTTGAAAACATTTCTTTAACCCTTTTGCAAGATTCTTGTCTCTTGCATGATTCTTTCTTGGATGAACATGTAGGAAATGTGTGTGATGACTTCAGTAGTTGTTTATTAAACATTGGAGAAAAATCGCATAGTAAAGCTGATTCACGAAACCAGAATGCCGAATCTGATGAAACGAACGGGTACGAAGAAATCCACCAAGAAAATAACGACCTCTCAACCGTCGATATGGCGTCCAAGGAAAAAATTGAGTCATCCAATTCCAAAGAAAAAGGAACAAAAAGACATATAGAAGACCTGGAAAATGACACCGAAGACTCTGAAGATAATAACGTGCCGAGAGCTACAAGAAAAAAAGATTTTAAAAAATGGACCGATTTTAAAAACAAGAAGTTAAGGGAGCAAGGAAAAGCTTATAAAGGTTGGAGCAGACCTAAAGGGGCGGTTGCCAAAAGGGGCACTGAGAG
>JAHBCN010021318.1:0-14252 GCA_019359885.1 Listronotus oregonensis | reverse complement strand
CTCCCGGACTTCCATTTTTTTTGGCATTTCAGCTTGGAAGTTATTTTGGGGTTTACTAGTGATTTTTTGTTTTTATAAGCCCTCCCTGTTATTTTTTTTTGCACGGTGCAGTAAAAAAAAAGGAAACTCAAAAAAATTTTTTTTTGTCGCAAATTAAAAAAATTTTAAATTTTTTTCTTTACCAAAGTGCCCCCCTTAAGTCTAAGTTTTCCTTTCAAAAAAAAAAAATTTTAAAATTCTAGAGCTGCCACTTTTAAAAATTTTGTTTTAAACCCCCCATTGTTGATTTTTTTTTTGGGAAAAAAGTTTCGGGATTGTGTATATATTTAGAAAGATTAAAATGTGTAAAAATATACAGGGTACCCTTTTTAAAAAAAATCAAGTTGTTCCCAATTTGACGTTAGGTTAACGACAATTCGTTACTGAGTCAAGTTTGCCCACCATTTTTTGGGGACAATCTACCACCGCAAATGGCATAGAGATTGTCAGCAACACTTCTAGTCAAATACCGTACAATTTACCGACTATAACTTGCACCGTAACTTTTTGCCCCCAAAAGTTTTCCTCAATTTAAAAAAATTTACTAAAAATTTTTTTCCTAAAAACTTGTACTTGACTTTTTTTGACAACTTCCTAATTTGCGGGAAGTAGGTTCCCGGTTAAATGCCATCCACGTTGGCTATCTGAGTAAATGTTTAAAAAGTCTTAGTTAATATTTGTCCTTTCCTAACTCCCCAGGTCTATCATATTCACAGAAAGGGCACTTCTCCCTTTTTTTAAAAGGGGGAAAAGCAGTATGGTTTTTTCCCCCCAAAAAAGAACGAAGGAAGAATTTTTTTTAAAAAAAGTAGGAAATGACTTTGCATAACGTACTAACAGGGCACGTAATAAGGGGGACCCCCAAAAAGGGGAAAAAAGGCTTTTTAAAAAGGGGCCCCAATTGGGGGGAAATTTTGCAAAAAAGGGGGAAGAAACCCCCCCATAAATGTGCGTGTGAAGCGTTGAATAAAAAGATAGGCTTTTTTTGGGGGTGAAATGAGCCCACAGGAATATATCAAAAACCAGCCCGGGGTAATTTTTTGGCCGGGAACAAGACTAAGGGGAGGATTGGAAAAAAGGTGGGGGGAAAAGATTAAAAAAAATCCCCCAAGAGGCTCCCCCTCCGGTAGTGAATCAAGACGGCTCAAAAAAAAAAAAAATTCCCCTTTTCCTGTAATATCATCGGGTTTTAAAAGTATCTAAATTAATCTCATTCAAGTTAGTTATAATCGTACTGTACAACTTTTTGTGTCCTTTTAAAAAACCCCCTTATTAATTTTTTCCCTAAAATTATTAAGGCGAATATTTAATAACCTATTAATTTGCATGGGATTTTTTTTTGTCCCGACTCAAGACGCAACACCCCGTATTTATTTCATTTTTTTTTTTGTTTTCAATACGTCTTAAATCTACCTCAGCCTACATCAATTTACCGTTAATCTTTTTTTTTCTGATCGTTTTTGGGGAACTTTTTTCGTAAAATACCATGAAAAAAAAGGTTTTTAAAAAATTTTAAAAGTAATTGGGTTGGAACCGTATTTACTTGCTTCTGTGTCGTAAAATTATACTTTGTGTACACATACAAATTTTTAAAATTTTTAAAATTAAACTGATCAATTAAGCTCTACATCCATCGATTTTATACTTTTTAAAATTATAATTTAAAAAAAAAAAAAGGTTTGAAAAACCATTGGAAAAAAAAAAAAATTAAAAAATTGGGGTCAATAATATAAACCAAAACTAACCAGAACAAAAAAAAAACTAACCATTATTAGCGAAAGCCAAAAATTTTACTCCCCCTTTTTGAAAATCCCCCAAATAAGGGAAAAAAGGGACTTTACCTTTTTGGGGAAAGGAAAAAATTTTTTCCTCCCTTTTCCCAAAAACCCAGCATGCCAATTATTTTTTTTTTGTCAATGTTAATGTCTTGGTGTTTTTTTAAAACTTTATACTTTGACAAGTTTTTAAAAAAAGGGGGATTCTATTTTACGACTCAATCGAATGGTTCTTGTCAATTCGCCCCCGAGGGGCCCCCTTTTTGATTTGTCGTAAAAATGGGGGCTTAACTCATTGGTAAAAAGGGGCAGTATTTGACATTTACTAAGTTTTGGGGGTTTTTTTTTTTAATTTTTTTCTTATATTGGTTTTTTAAAAAAATTGGGTTTTTTTTTGGGGTATTTTTATTTTAAAATTTCCCGTGGAAAAAGACAGGTTATTTAAAAAGGAGGCAAAATAAGATATTTAATTTTTCCCTTGGGGGAAAGGGAAGAATTTTGGGGCCCCCTTTTTTAAATTTTTGGATGTCGGGGTTTTTTAATTATTGATTAAAAAAAGGGGGAAAAATTTAAAAAATTTTATTACCAAAACCGTCCCCGTGGGATGGTAAAAATTTTATTCCCTTTTGTTTTTTGGCTAGTTAAAAATTTTAAAAAATTTTTGGCCCCCCTTTCCCGATCGAAGATTTTAAAAAAAGGGAAAATCAGTTGAAAAAAAAAATTTTAAAAGCACTGAGTTTTTTTCCCCCCCACGGGGTCTTACCAACGCTGCGTAGGACAAAATACCTTTTTGTTAAGTCAGACATCAGTAAGATTTTTATCCTGGTCACTATTGTTTTTTAAAAAACCTTTTTTGGGGAATATCTCAAAAACAAAAAAAAATTAGAAAAATATTTTTTTTAAAAACTTTTCGTAAAAAGTTTTTCTAATAATGTAGAAAAAAATTAAAAAAGGAAAAATTTTTTTGGGTTTTTATTTTTTTAAAAGTTAAAAATTAATTTTTTGGGTTTTCCCCCAAATTTTCTCAAGAACCTTTAAAAGATAAATAAAATCTGAAAAGAAAAACTTAATTTTGCAATTTTGTCTAAAATTTCCCCAATTTCCCCCAACCTGGCTTAAGGGTTTGATTCCAAACATGTAGGCCCAATTTTGACACACTGTATCCCCCCTCTAAAAAAGGCCAAAAAACATTATACAAAAAAAAAAAAACCGGAAAATAAAAGCTTTTTTCTTTAGTCGTTTCTATCTTTGTAAATATTTGTAAAAAACATTGTAAAAAGAAAATTTTTTATAATTAAATTAAAAGAAAAGGGGAAAAGGTTGTTAGAAATCGCAAAATATTCGCATACTAATTGAAAATAGCAAAAAAAAAAAAGGACAAAGAAGCTTTTTTTTTGGGTTTTTCCCCTGAAGCCTTTAATTTTTCTAAGAACCCCATATTGGCCAAAAAAACATCACACTGAGATAAGAAAATTATCCCCAATTTCGTTAAAGACATTTTTTTTTTCCAAAAATTTTTGCTTTTAATTTCGTTTGAAAAAAAAAAATTTTGCAAATTGGGCCAGAACAATGAGCTGACGGGTTTAGAATGGGGAGGCATTTAATTTTTTAATATACTAGAGATCTCAAGCTTTTAAACGTTTTTTTTTTTTTAAAATAAGGGGAAAATTTTAATTTTTCAAATTGTTTAAAGGTATAAAACTTTTTTTGTTAAAATCAATTTTTCTTCAGTAATTTTCGGAGGTTTTGCACAAGTGCAAAAAATTATTAATATCAAAAGGGGTTTTTAAAAAAAATTTGTTTTTTAATTCAAAATTTTTTTTTTCGGAAAAAGCCCGACACCGCAGGAGGTGGGCATATTCGAAAATATAAAAAAAAGATTAAAATTTTAAAAAACCGGTTAAAAATAAAAATTTTTTTGGGTTTTTCCCCGACCCCGAGTGTAATTGATTTGAATATTTCTTTTTTTGAGAATTCGATTGAAATTTTTAAATTTTTTATTAAAAAAAAAGCCCCAAAAAAGGCCAAAAAACTTTGGAAACAAATGGAATCAAACCCTTTTTTTACGGCGGGCCCCCCGACAGTGGTATTTAAATGAGAAAAAGTTTTGATTTGGGGTTACTGGGGCTTTAAATGTGATGGTTAACATTTTTTAAAAATTGAAAAATGTTCAAGATAAAAAAAAATTATATATTTGTTGTGTTGCCAGATAAAAAACTAAAAACAAGAAGTTTTACTTTCCCCAAAGAAGGATTTTTAAACCCCCCGTTTTTAAAAAAACTTTTTTTGCGCCAAAAAAAGGCAGGAGCCCACATCTTTTTTTTTTTAAAAAAAGGGGAAATACCGGGTCCCCAAATAAAAAAGGACGGGTTTTATCCAAAAATTTTACGCACAATTTGGGGAAAAAATTTTTTGGTAAAAAGTGGTCAAGAGAAATAGTAAATTTTTTTGTTTCTGAAAAGGCCGCTGGGGGTATCTGCAATCAATCAAAAAAATATGTTTCTGTGAATTTTGCTTTATTAATCTAAAAAAAAAATACCTGATTTTTAAAGTTGAGGATAATATGAATTTTTTGTTTAAAAATTTTTTCTGTATCCAAAAAAATTGGGGGGGGGGTTTTAAAAAGGTTTCCCCCAAAAAAAAAACACTGTATTTTAAAAGGGAAAAGGTTTTAAAACTTTGGCTAGTTTTCAAGAGTTTTTTTGGGGTATAAATTTTAATATTTGAATTTTTTTTTCCACATGTGCCCTGGGGCTTTTTTATTTCCGAAAAAGGTTAATTTTCTAAAAAAAATTTAAAAGCTTAAATAATTTTTTTTCCGGGGAAAAAGTGAAAAAAAATGCCTAAATAAGCTGGCGAAAAACCCTATCTCGATATCTTGTTCCTTACCTAAAGTTTGGCCAAAAAAAAATGTTATACATCAATATTAAAAAAAAAAACATACAAGAAATTTTATATGACATTAATTATGTATTTTTTAAAAACCCTTTTTTTAGGTTATATAACTTTTTTTAAATGCAATATTTACAGTTATAAAAAAAAATCGGTTCCCCGGGGTTCCCAAAAAAACCTGAAATTTCGATTTTTGGTTATAATTCATAAACTTTCCATTTAGGCGAAATGATTATATAACGAAAAAAAAAGGTTCCGAAAAAAAACATAATTTATGTTATAAAAATTTTTCCCCTTTTTAAGAATCTTTTAAACTTTTTTTTAAAAAAAAAAAAATATACCAATGCTTTAATTTTTTTGAGAAAATTTAAACATTTCTGTCGGTATTTAAAAAAACCCTCTAGCGGCGAGATGTGAAACTAAAAAAACTTCAAATAATATAACATTTATTCCCAAATGTTTTTTTTAACTAGCCCTTTTTGAAAAATCGGGAGCTTTTGGGGAAATACAAGGTGTTTTTAGGAAAAAATTTAAATCCCCCCCCATTTTTTTAAAAAGATACACCAAAATTGTCAAAAAAAAAAGGTTCAAATTATCCTCGACTTACTTTTTTAGATTCAAGATTGCATTTCCCCCCCGGCCATTTCAGAAACTTGAAAATAATTTTCAGAATTTCTCTTGACCATTTTTTTAAAAAAAAATTTTTCCCCAACGTTTTGTGATAAACATTTTCTGAGATACACCCCGGGGTCCTTTTTTTTTTGGGCACCCGGGACAAAAAGGAGGGGATAAATACCATGTAAAAATTTTAAAAATTGTTGCGTATTTAAGCCAAAAGGGTCAAAACTATACACCGGTCACTTTTTAAGAAGATCCCATTACCTTACAGCTAATGGGATGCCAACATGACAACACTTAAGCGCCATGGAGGATAGAATCATTTTAGTAGCGGAGGGGTACCTTGAAGAATCCGTCCAAAAAAAATTGAAATTGATAAAAATTTAAGGGACCAGTGTAACAGTTGTGTCGGCCTAATAGAATCTTCTCAACTTCCAATGGAAACATGGACAATTTGATAATATCTAGTTCATCCAAAACCGTGTCATTTTCATTTAATATTAATCTTAAATTAAATACCATTAATAATAACTATAAAAAATAGATACATATTTTGGAACAAAACAGTTAGTTATAAACCATAACCCACTAGTGGGTTATGGTTTATAACACACTAGTGTGTTATTTGATAGTTTACTTGCCTAAATTGGCACAAATAATGACTCTTATAACTAACAGGTGTTGGATAAAATATATTAATTTTTACAAAATAAACTTGAGGCACTTGGATAAAACTTTATGTATTACACTTACACTACATGCAACATAGATACATACAAATTTTTACTTTGTAATATTGTACGGTAGAATGGCTCATGGCATATCATTATTCTAAAACTAATATTAATGTTTTGTAAATCAAATAAATAAATCCGAAAATCCTAAAAATAATAAAAACTAAGAATAAACCCTTCTAAAAGTAAAAAATAGGCATATTCTTCCCTAACACGCACAACTGTAATTACTCACCAGACCTTTCAAACAAATCATTGATTATTATGTTGCTTGATAAGAATCCTATTTTTTACAAAAAATAACTAATTATAATACTTACCTCTTTTGCAGTTTTTAATATTGTTTTTAGAAGAATATACGTCGCGTCGTTATATTATTAAAATTTTACAATTCTTCTCAATATAATGAAAAAAAAACAATAAAAACTATATTAAAATTTAATAAAATCTATTCTTCCTGTCAATCATTCATTGATGCATTTCAATTTTATCAAATTAGAGTTTATTTTATGTCACAAAACAAAACAATAATATGTATTTGTTTTCAACGCTTACTGTCACTGTTACGATGTTGTCTAATTACGCGCGGTTGTTTTCAAAGCCAACTGACAACTGTGAGTTGCGAGGGAAACTTTCAACTTGGAAACCGCGTAAACGTAGGTATTGCTTTCCACAGGTGCGCCAAGCTTTTCATTACGATGGTATTTTAAAAGTTGAGAAGATAGTTGATTTGTAAGCAAACAGTTATTTTTTTAAACAAGCAAGAACTAATGCCTTTCGGTAGATTAAATAATACTATTAATGGAACACCACCAAGTATAAATACAGGTTGCGGCAGCATAACTTCCTTTTTCAAAACATAATAAAACGTATTGACTGAACCAGATAGTTTTAATTTGGTTTTTACAATGTTGGTACATACCTAAAGTTTTGTTTTACATATATTTGAAAAGTAAGTCACGTAGGTGACGTCCCCTATTCTCGATACATTGATAACCGATTTCTGGCGTTATGTTGGCAATTTCTTTCTGGATGTTGTTCTTTTTATCTTAAAGGGTCCTTGGACGGTTCACATAAACACGGGATTTTAGAAAAAAATCACAAGCGGATAAATCGGGAGATCGTGCCGGCCATTGCAAATCGCCCCTGATCAAAAAAGGAAGTTATGCTGCCGCGCCAGAAATCGGTTAACTCTATGTATCGAGAATGGGGGACGTCACCTACGTGATTTGGTCTTGAAAGCTAAGTAAAATCAAATCAAAATCAAATCAAATCAAATCAAATTTATTATGTAAATACAAAATCATTGCTTACATTCGTCAATAAAAATAAGGGTTTGTCAAATCGGCATACAAATATTAAAATAATAAATAGGTAATTACAATTTTTTAAAAAGAAGAACCATTTAAGACAAACATACAAAACAAATATGCATTAATTAAAACATAAAATCCAAAATATCTTTCAAAACAATGTGAAGTATATCAATAAAATTACAGTTAAGGACAGAAAGAACAAAGAACAGAGGACATCACATTGGAAACATATTAAAATCATATTTAAAATATTGTTCTGTGCTGTAGAAGGCATTTTTATTAAAAACGTTTTTATTTTCTTTTTAAATTTCTGGAGATTCAAGTTTTTGACTCTCTGTGGCAACAAGTTATACAACTTTATCGCCATGTGCTCAGGCCTGCTCTGACATTTTGTTAGCCGACAGTGGGTAGGCACATAATGAGTCTTAATCCTTGTGTCATGATTATGTATATCCTCACAGGTTGGCAAACCGTTTTTCTGCTTTTATGTAAACTAAATTTTCTAGGATATACAAGGTAAAAGAAGTATTCCTAAGCTGACGAAGGCACCACCTGAATCTCCAGTACCCCAGACCTGCTATTATTCTTATAGCTCTTCGTTGCAATCAAATACCCTAAGGGCATTGGACGAGTGTCCCCATGCGATCACTCCATAAGTCATGACACTATGAAAAAGCGCGTGATGGCTGTTCTCATAGTCTCACCCGAAACCACATCCCACAAGTTTCGCATCACAAATACACTACTTCCTAGCCTCTTGCACACACTCTCCACATGTACATCCCATTTCAATTTAGTGTCCAAGCAGATTCCAAAGAACTTAACAGATGACGTTGTTGGGGTCATGATCAATGTGTCTCAGTGTAAACATTAATTTCTGAGTTTTATCCTGGTTAAGTATGAGTCTGTTGGACAAGAACCATTCTTCCACTGTCGCTCTTGCTTCATTCAGCCTGTCATTCGCCATTTGCTCAGATTCTCCTACAGTGTAACCGTTGTGTCATCTGCAAAAAGACACATTGCCCTACATGCTGGTTAAGAGGTAAATCATTTATAAAAATTAGGAATAAAATAGGATTGATCCCTGTGGGACACCTATTTCCAATTTTGCCGGATCTGATAGCACACCATTCACCTAACAGCCTGGTAGCGCTCTCGCAAATAAGATTGAATTAATCTAATACTGTTTTCACCAAAATTATAATATTTTAGTTTCATCACAAAGATCATGCATTACGCAGTCAAACGCTTTGCTCAGGTCGCAAAACAAAGCAGAGAAATATTGATGGTTTTCAAATCCATCCATTACTCTACCAGAAAATCTAAAATAGCATTAATTGTGTTTTTCCCTTGCCTAAAACCATACTGACAATTTGAGAAGATATTGTTTGTCTCAAAAAGTGAATCATTTGGATAGCTAAAGCTTTCTCAAATATTTTGATATAATTGAGTAAGGAGATGGGCCGGAGTTATTAACGAGGTTAATGTCACCCTTTTAAAAATTGTGTTACTAAGGCCATTTTCAAAGCATCAGGAAAAGTGTTTTCTCGGATAGATATTAATAAGCTTGGTAAGGGGCTTATTATTAGATTTTTTATGGATTTTATAAGGGTGACATTCAGACCGTAGATGTCTGCCTTCTTTATTTTAGTTGGTCAAAATATCTCGTATGTTACGTTTCCTTGAAATGTTAGACAATGTAAGGTTTCAATAACACTTGAATCTTGGACTTCCATTGTCTTTATTTGTTAATTGTTTACACAACGTTTTCGGTTAGTGATGTATCTCCAACCGTTTTCAGCATAACTGAGTAGTTATCCGAAAACGGTTGGAGTACCCTATTTGTAACTGTTAAATAAATAAGGGTCAAGTTCTAGTAGTTTGTCTCTTATGTTGTTATAGCTTACTTCGTAAAATAAAATTGTTCACAAGAAGCATCGTTTTTTGTTCAGGGTTTGAGCAGAAGGCTGTGCCACTGTCGGGAAGGTCAATTTGATTAGTGGCTATGCTTGTAAAAATCATTAAATCTTTAGTGGTATTTCACAAGTTTTTTTTATGTTTATTTTTATTAACTTTGATGTTTATAATCCCCCCTGCTTTTGCAGGGTTTGTGGAGCTCCTTTTTTGCCTCATCATTTGAATCTCTTTTGGCTTTTACAATAGCAGCCCTATACCTATTTTTAAAATTCTTAAACTAATCTTATCATTCATTCTATTATACTTTTACATACTTCATTCAAAAATTCAATGTCTCTCTCATACGTCTCAGATCCTTACCGTACCAACTCACCCTGTTTGGCTGGTCAGAGCGAACAGAATATGTTCTCTCCGGGAAAGACTGCGGTATGCCTCCTCCAGCGTGGACAAGAAGAGGTTAAACTTTTCTTCAACGCTAATCTCTTGGTTATCAATAAAATTCCACGAGACATTTTCTATAGCATTGTAAAAGTTATTAAGCCCATTTCTAGTCATTGGCCTATAAGTCGTTTTTGTTGTTTTTCAGCTTTCCTTTATAATATCCAAGTGAATGACCTGTCCACGGTGATCAGAGATATTATAATCTACTATTTTAGCTGAAAAGGGTTATATGAAAAATTCACAAAAACATTATCTAAGCAGGATTCTCCACGAGTCGGTCCAGATACTAGGTACCGAAACCCATAAGCTCCCAGAACATCCAAGAGCCCAAGGGAATCCGATCCACCTGATCCCAGTACGTTGAAGTCCCCCGCCAGAATTATCTGTCTATAATGACCTATATGATTTATTAAACCTTCTAAGGCTTCCAGAAAGGTGTCTAAGCTACCATTGGGAGGCCTGTAAATACAAACTACAATATTTATCTTGTTTAAAAATACAGCACAGAGCTCTATACATTTATCAATATTAAAAGCATTTATGTTATTAACAGGTAAAAAGTCAATGTCTTCTTTGATTAAAATTGATGTGCCTCCACCGCGAGACAGGCTACGGGTTGAATAACCACCTACATTAAACCCTCGGCAATCCCAGGGCGTTCATTTCATCCTCCGACAACCAGTGCTCTGTAAAACACATGACATCGAAATTCTGATCTGCAGTGGCAGCCTCCACTTCATGAATCTTGTTTCCATTGATCGTACATTATAATGTAGAATACTTAGCTTATTCTTTATCGGTTCATCACCTTGTTTTGGCCGTTTCCAAACGCTAGTTTTCTCAGGTTTAAAAAATTGTTTATGTGGATACCCGTGGGCCAAAAGTCTGCGGTAAGAATGGTTTCCTTCATGTCAGATGGTACACCAATTTTAAAAGAGTTGTATTTTGTTTCCATTTGGTAGTTATTAACTCACACTCACACTCATTCACGCCATTGAGTTTGAGGTAGTTTTGTATATTTTCGACAGTCATTGTTTTGTCGGGCGGATACAAAAAGCCATGAGTAATTGAGTAGTTGCCGCCTTTAGAGTTGATTGGTTTTCTTTCTGGCCTTCTATAGCCGTTGGCCTTAGTTTTGGATCAATTTTCCTGTTCTTCTTATAACTTACTGTTTTCCAGCCATCATCATTGATTTTGATTTGTTTTGATTTGTCAGCATTCGATTTTGACGTTTTGGGGCGATGTGATTTTCTTCTTCTTCTGCCAATGCTGGTCTTTCGACATGATCCGGACTGCATTCGAGGTTTGGCTCCGACATTGGATTATTTTTGTGGTTGTACCAACCGGTAATTCAGGCCCTTCTTTTTCGTTTGCGACTACCTTCACGTGTTTTCCTGTATCTAACTTCTCATCGGTCTTGCCCTCTTTCACGCCATTTCGATAATTTTCTAGGTTAGGTTTTCCCTACCTTTTTTTGATTTTCTTGTAGAAAATTTAGTTTTTCTTTTAAAGTTCATTATTTCCTCCAGCACCCTGTTTTTTCCTCTCAGTTCTTCAACCAAGGTCTTTAGATAACCAATTTCGATGTCTTTTTCGTGGATTGCAGGACATCGCCATTGGCATGTTCACGACACATCAAGCGACTATTATCTAAAATTTTCACTTTTTCCATCAATCTCATCGCACCGATCGATGGTATACTTTTCCGCATATGATACACATAATCGCACTGTTTACTTTGGTATTACAGCAAAAATATCTGGCTTTTTCGCCGAGCACATTATTTCGCGCCTCTTCACTCTGCGCTATCTTGAAATCCCAAAACTTTAGGTATTTACCAACATTGTAAAAACCAAATTAAAACTTTCGGATTCAAAAAATGCGTTTTATTAAGTTTTTAAAAAAGAAAGTTATGCTGCCGCACCCTGTATATTTTTAAGAACACTAGCATTTTGACCTTACATTATTTTTACTTGTTACCAACCGTTTCGTTGTTTACGAATATACGGGTGAGACCTAGACCCATTTCTCTCGATTTAACAACGGTCGTCAGATATTTGGAATGTCAATACTAGACTTGCTAAATACATTCTGGTTGTTTTTAATTATTACAGCTACTTTAATTTTTTTTCTTTTGCTTGTTTTTTTTTTATAAATAATTTTTGCTTCAGACTCCTGTATACGGTGTTGTTTTGAACTTTCATGAAAATTAAAAGCTGTAATAACTCAAAACAACCAGAATGTGTTTAGCAAGCCTAGTATTATCATTCCGAATATCTGGTAGCCGTTAAAAAATTGAACAAAATTAGTTAAACTTTTGGTATTTTAGTAAACAACAAATAGTATACAGGGTGATTCAAAAATCGATCACGAAACTTAAAAGGGTGATTCTTCATGACAAAACAATGAAATTTTGAAAAAAAATTATGAGCTCTACCATTATTTTGTCATGTAGAATCACCCTCTTAGTTTCGTGATCGATTTTTGAATCACCTTGTATATGCTATAACTTTAAGAGAAGTTTTTAGTTATCACATGAAAACACTGGGAGACACATATTCAGCGAAACGTTGTGTAACAATTAAAAAATAAAAACAAGGGAATTTCAAGATTTAAGTGTTATTGAAATCATAACTTAGAAAAGAAAATAAACATATTTATTATGCCGATTTCGCCAAGCACCTCTGGTCTTAATTTTTCTACGAAAATTTGGGTCATGATTTTTTCCAATTAATTGTGATGAAGTATAAGGCAATGATGGATTAATTAGTAAAAGGTATTAAACTTTTTGGGTGTGATTCGAGTGTAATAGTTGTCATATTGGCAAAAATTCAAAGTTTTAATTTGTGCCATTTTATTATATTTATAATAAGTCCAAGTATCTTTATTTACATCTACAATAAATTGGTTAAAAAATCAGAATGACAAGTAGCAAAAAAACCTTCAAATTTGCTTTTTTGATTAAATTTTTGCCATTTTACACGTTACAAATAGGTTGGTGCACAAAGCGCATCATATAATTTTTTAAAATAAAAAATCAAAAAACGAATTAAATGACAAAAATTTAATAAAATTAGTATATTTAAAGGTTTTTTGGTACTTCTGATTTTGATTTTTTTACCAATGTAGATGTAAATAAAGATACTTGAACTTATTATAAATACAGGGGTCCCCCTAATAGACTACCCATTTTAATTGCTCCTGTAAAATTGTTAAAACTTAATAAAACTAACATTTTAATGCACTTAATTACAATTCACTCTTTGGGATTTACTATAACGTACGACTTATCCAAACTCTTAAAAATTACGTCTTTTAAGTAAGTACCATTAACTTCAATGCACTTTTCAAGATTTGACAAGAAATGATTTATGACACGATGAAGGAAAACCTGATCTATTCACCGGACCCCTTCAGAAATTCGAACTTTAAGATCTTGAATGTTTCTGAACGAGTTGCAAAAACCTTTGACTTTAAATAGCCCCACAGAAAAAAGTCTGGTGTAGTTAAGTCCGAGGACCTTATAAGCCAATTTAAATCCCCAAATAGTGAAATGAGTCGGCCATTAAACACTTCTCGCAGGACTCTTTCAGAGTTTTTAGAGGTATGTACTGTCACTTCATCTTTTATTAAGTTACTCTTGTTTTCACGCTAAAAAACTCGTCGTTGAACTGAATGATCCATGAGAATTAAAACTAAACATTAAATTATGTATTCAAACCTAATGATGTTTTATTAGAAAAATGAACTTTACGAAAATCAATTTTTTCTAGTTTTAGGTGCAAACTCAATTAAAAACATGTTGATTCAAATCCCAAAGGCCATAGAAAATAATAATATAAAAGAACGTACTGACTTATCTCATATAGAATTTATTTAAATATCAAAAAAGGATTAGTTTCCACAATAACAGTTTATATAATTGGGTGACTCAACAGGAAACCACCAATGAATTACAAAGCAAAACCACAAGCTACAGGATGAAAAAAGCCACAAAACTGAAAGGCTTGAAAATAATTTAATTGCATTGGTGCAAAAAAGGCTGTTAACTTGAACAGGGGGGGGAATAGAGGTGGTAGAACCAGTAGGGGAAGAAGTTGGGGTACGGGGGAATATCGAAATGAATGATAGAGCCAAAGAAAGAGTAAATTTAATTTTTAATGTTACAGAGGTTATGTAAAGTAGGGCAAAACCCGACAAAGAACAAACAAAATAATCTAAATAAATTAGGGAAACTGAACAACTTTGAATACAAGGATTTTCGGAGGTTCTAAAGCCAGACCTATGAAAGTGATATTTGCAGATAATGACAAACAGTCGAATGCCTTAGAAGAAGAAGAATCTGAGGACAGTCTATAAAAAAAGCTGACTCTAAAATTACAAAGGAATGAATTAAACAAATTAATGAAGAATAAAGAAGAAAGGAAGACGGTGAGAAGGATCTATTTATTAAATATTTCAATGGTTCCCCCAAATAATAAAAAAGTCATCAAGCCTCAAAAACGTGCCCACCCTTAAAA
>JAHBCN010021317.1:0-14327 GCA_019359885.1 Listronotus oregonensis | reverse complement strand
TTATTTTTTTAGAACGGGGAAGAAAATCCGAAGAACCAAGACCCGGTGGACATCTCGAAAGTGTCAGAAAGTATAGCAAAAGCCTGCTGTGCGGCCCTCGTCAAGTATCTGGATCTTCTGGTGTCGAACAGCTGTCAAAAAATCGGAATTAGAACGACGCTGCATGTAGAAAACGTAAGTTTTGTTAATCGAAATTTTTTAACACGACATTTTGGCAACGTCGGATTTTAAAGCTCCGATCTGTCATTGGCAGTGGCGGCTTGTGGTCAATCTTTCGGGGAGGTCATTAGTTAAAATTTCAAATGCATATGGCTTAACTGATTTTAGTAAAAAAAAAAATTTTAGGCATTTTATTTCACACAGACGTTTACTCCAAAGAAAAATCAAGAAAGAAAATTAAAAATTAAATTTAGCAAGATTATTTTATTTGAAAATTATATTTCTATTTATTAAGAAACATAACAAATAACAAATAATATTTTCTTAAATTCAAAATTTTTATTTCTTAAACATACATTATGCATAGAAAATCAACGAATCCATTTAAAAAATACATAATAAAACACTAAAAAAAAAAAATGTAAATCTACCAACCCACCTACAAATTAATACAATTTAAAAATTCAGTACAGATAAAAACGTTTAAGTAAAACTTTTTAACTTTAGATTTGAAGACTGAAATGCTTGTATGGTTTTAATGGCATGGGGCAGGTGGTTATACAGTTTGGATGGCATAATTACCAATGTTGGCCGTAAGAGAGAGATATCGGATGTATTTCTCAGGTTGTGCTATGTTCCTGTCCGAAAACCTAACAGTTAAGTGTGGGTTTTCTTTAATATCACAAGACAAAATATACAATGGTATTGTTAAAATCTTGTTGCTTAAAAAGTTCTCTACATGAGTCTCTTGAGATTTAAAAAAATAGTTCTTATAATGCGTTTTTGAACTAAAAAGAGATCTTGAACCTTTCCCCAACAAATAATACAGTAATTTATAGAGAATAAACCGGGTAATAGTACATTTTTAAAATGTCAATGTCTACAAAATTGCGAAGATTTCGCAGAACGTAACACTTGGTGATAATCTTGTGAAAGTTATCTGTATGTTTAGTCCAAATGTGAGTCCATAACCCCAAGGATAGGATGAGTCCTTTCCTTGGATTTTCCATTTATGTGAATTAAATACTGTAATTCTTAACATTTGGGGGAAAAAAATGTAAATTTCTTCTTTGACGATTTAAACAGACCGTTTAATTGACAATATCTCCGCATCTCATCTCACAGTTATGGCAGCTTCAGACTTTCCAATACTTTCTGAACTTATTGGATAGTCATCATCCCAAATTAAACATTACAATTTTAAGATAGGTATTTAAATCATTTATAAAAAGAATAAAAGTGAGGCCCAATGAACTCCCTTGAGGAATTTTGATCAATGGAAGGGCTCCGTTTAAGTAAATTACCCTTTACGTTAATCCTAACACTTTGAGTTCTTCCTGTAGATAAATAACCAGGAAAGCGTATTATTACGAATGCCATAACTTTTTAATTTATTAAGCAAATCATGTCTAACCATGTCAAAGGCACGAGAAGATCAAATACATACAAACGGTCTTCTTTTTGTTGTCAAGCCCATCTATGAAAAATTAATCAATGATTAGGCATCCTTGGTCGACAGTTTTTAATCCAAATTGAAAAGGACTTATAATATTATTTTCAATTATAAAAAACTTTAAATTTTCACAAAAGGCTTTTCAAAAATTTTTGAAAATACTGAAAAGATATCCCGATAGTTCGCCATATCATCAATAGGCCCTTCTTATGGATAGGAACAACGATCGCCTGTTTAAAAGGATGGAAACTTCCTCCTGAAATGATTTATTAATTAAGGTTGCTAATGGATATTTTATATAGTCAACCACATGACGTAAAGCTGAACAAGGAATACCATCAAAACCCATGGAATCCTTCTTGGAAATATTAAAATTATCTACCCATTCATCAGGAAAATACTAAGCAGCTCCATTTCTGGTTTTTTTTTTATTATTTTTGGGCAAAATCATTGTTTCTGGATTTATGAGGTTTTTAAATCTCCAAAAAATATTTATTAAACCGTTGCCAGTCTTCTGCTGGAATTTCAATTTTTTCATTTTTAAAAACCCCGGCTTAGTTTTACCCATTGTGGATACTTCGTTTTTAATAATTGACCACCGGAAGCATATTATCGCATTTCCATAATGTTGGAAAAATAATTGCGTTTTGCTGTGTTAATGCTCTTTTTTATGATGTTTTTTTAATTTTAAATACAGATGTTCGATTATATGTCCTGCAATTGTAGACCATGAATATCCCTTAATAATTGGCCTCTTTTCTTTATTTCAGTGGTCATTCTTTATTTCAGTGGGTGGTGGCACCCACCACCCATATGCATCGACATCTGTTTAAAGAGAATAATCGCACAACATATTCTAAAAAAAAAAATATCACACCCGTCAGTAAGTAATCTCGCTATGCCAGATTTATGACGGCAACTTATAGGTTAAAAATAAGCATATTTATATGATAAAAAATAAAAAGGGTTACTTAACGTACCTAAATATTCATAAATTTTAATCTAATCCTTCTGTCGTTGGCACTTGCAAAATGATTGATTACTTCTTAATTGTAATTTACAATATTATTTATAAAGACCTTTTCAATACTTAACATGGCCAACGCAGAGACTCTACCTTCCCCCATGGTGTTGCGTAAAAATGTTTTTATTCTATTTCATGTTGAGAAGCATCTCTCGCTCTCTACAGTTGTCACCGGTAACGTCCAAAAAATTGTCAACAAATGCACTGTTTCCGAATTTACATTACAAAAACATACACCAACAAAAAATAAATTCCTAAAATCGTATATAATCCGTTCTATAAGCCTATAACAAACAAACACCGAAAAAATGCCAATTTTCCTTCGCGGCTGTTGACCCAGATCATGCGATTACACTGCTTCGGAAAGCAGCCAAAATCGCCCAATCGTAAATTAGATCGGGAAAACTCGACTCGGCTCCCTTTAAAACAATGCGGTCAATGCTGGTTGGCCCGGTTTTTGGCCAACAAACGAAACCACCGATCTGGAGATCGCTGCGCGAAGCTTGTGGAATCCAGTAATCGATCAACGAGTTTATATGCTTAGAAAAATAAAGGAAAATTTAAAATTATTTATATTATTATTATGTTTTTGTTCGGAAATATTATTCAACAATATTGGGAGGTCATTGACAAAATGACCCAATGGAGGAGCCGCCACTGGTCATTGGTATTACAATCGATAGTGGTATCTGGGATTTTCAATTTTTTTTTTTTAAATCTAAAAAGTGAGACATGGGCCCACATCAAATGTATACCAGATACTATTGGCCTCAAGGGAGCATTTTGGTAAAGAAAATTTTCATTATGAATTTGCAAAAAAGTTGTTTTTTTTACAGCGCCCCAGTGAAAGATCTTAGTTTTAAAAGCGAATCCTCCATTTATATTTTTTTTTGTGCAAATTTAATCGTCAAATCCGCATAAGAAAATTGTTATATGAAAAATTTTGAATTCATCATGGTTTTCAGGAAAACATAGACAATATTGCGAAAATTGGAAAGCTCCACTATCAAATATTCAAACAACCCCCCATTAACAGCTAAACAATATCCCAACCGATCATAAAATTCATTTCTAACGTTGCTAAGTTGATACTGCGAAATTTTATTACATTCTAATGAAATAGCGTTTTGTAGCTAGTTTAGATTCTCAAATTTTACATTTTTATAAATAACACTTTTTAAGTGACCCCACAGAAAGAAGTAATTCGGTGAAAGATCAGGTGACCTGGCTGGCCATAGTATCCGGTACCGTGGACCAATAATATTGCCGTTAAAAGTATTTTCCAGGTACTCTCTAACCATCCCGCATTATGGGCGGGGCAACCATCCATTTGGTACCAGATCATTTGATCTTCCCGAACAACTTCTTCCAAGGCGGGTCCAATTTGATTTTGAAATCAGTCCAAATAGGTTTCTGTTGTCAGGTTATAGTCCATGAAAAAGGGTCCAATGATATGGTGTCCGATAATTCCCACGAATACATTTGTTTTTTAAGGATATTGTGTCCGAGTATGAACAAAGCGATGTTCATTTTCTTGGCTCCAATACCGGCAGCTCTGAACATTTGGTTGATTGTTGAAGGTGAATGTACATTCATCGGTAAAACAAATATTTCTTAAAAAAATCCTATCGTTATTTGCTCTTTCCATAATTTCAAAACAAAATGCCGTTCTTCGCTCTTCATCTCCTTTCTGCAGTTCTTGATGTTTTTCGAATTTCTACGAATAGTATTTGTGTTTTTTCAAAGTGCACAATACCCTTGTATGATGTTTATTTACCTCTTGCCCAAGAACCCTCGTACTAACCATTTTGTTTTCTTCCACACTCAGTAGAATATTAAGATCTCTGTTCTCTCTTTCTTCAGCTCTATTTTCGATATCCTGAGTTGAACATTTACAATTATGTATTAGGGTACCTTTGGACTCGAACTTACTGACAATACGTTTAATAGTTGAAATGGACTTGGTGGAGAAATAAACTGAAAACATTTTAAATACTGTGTTTCCCGCATAATGCCACTTAATTATGGATACTTTTTCGTCGATTGAATAATTCATTTTTTTTTCAAATATCGACTGTCACTGATTTATTGACACTTTTCCTCATGTCAGGGCAATATTCATTTTACTGGTGCCTGTTTGGTTTTACCTGAACCGAAAATTTGTTAATTTTGCAATTAAATTTAATTGAATAATTCAAGATTCGCTTATTAAAATTTTTTGAAACTTGGCACGGGGGTTTGTCAGATTCATCTCTTCAAAAAGTTATCTTACATTTTTTCTGTAAAATGTACAGGGGAGCCAATAATTGACTCCCTTAAAATTTACATGGGATTTCCTATGTGCCGCTCGGCGACGCACCACCCGGTATATCGGTCGATCCCAAGAAAGTTTAAAGGTGTATGGAAGCCCAATACTGTAGAACAAAATTGTCCAGGCATGCGGGGCAGCGGGAATAGGGGGATTGGCCCCGCGGAGTTTACGCAATCAATAGTAGGTCAGGGCTGGACTTTCATAATTCTTTGTTACTATCTATAAAGTTGACATCATCAAATGTCAAATTCAAACATTTACTGTTTTTTTTTTTATTTTTTGCACCAAATTGTTATTAAACGATACTACTATAGAATATTTAAAATTATTGTGTAATATTGGATTTTATATCATCTGATATAATATGGAAAGAATAGATGGCGCCACTTTACAGCCTTCTATTTAAATGGTCGATATTTTTGGAAGTTTTGTATTTTTACCAAAAATCTTTGTAAATAAATAAAAACACGATTTTTTTAAATAAATTTCAAACATTGTATGATAGTTTCATGTACTTATCACCAATTTTGTGATAAAAGAAGGGCAAGATAGTGTAAATGAGTGTAATCTAATCCTAAGATTCTGGTTGTACAATAAAAAGTAAAAATTTTTATAACTGCTTTTAAGGCATATACTTTTCACAAATAACATTTATGAGACAGAATAACAGTGGTTAAAAATGTTTAGTAACCTTTGGGTACCTGAGTATCCATTGTAACAGTATCCGTTAAATATTATGTGTCTACAGTATGCGAGCTTAAAAAGTTGATAATGTAAGATTAAGAAACCAAAAATCTAATTTCTTTTTAAACAAATACAGAAAAAGCAAAAAGGAACTTTAACATAAAATTGTATTTTCTTTCATTCAATTAGAGGGACCTGTATATATTAAAATTTGACTGGTCTGCCCAGTAATTAATAATTTTGATCATTTAAAAGAATGTACTAAATTATTAAATGAAATAAAAGTACCTAAATGTAAACCTTATTTCTTTTTAATAATCCACAGAAATACACAAACATTGTGGAAGTCATCTAAAAGATAGTTAAGATCACCTTACTTTTCTCACTGCTATTTCCTATGAAATTTTCATTTTCTATTATTCATAATTGATATTATTTATTCGGTTACCTAACGTTACGTCTCATAAGAAGCACCTAATTTAAATATAAGAAATACTTACCTAAAGTAAAAAATGCCGGGTATGTTACCCTTGGATTTGCAAGGCAAAACTATACAACCTCTAGTCATTTTGTTACGATATTATAAGTAACAAACAATAAACACAAAATTTTAGTCACAATTTAATAAACACTAATCACTAAAATAAGACGGTTTTTATCAATCCAAAAAACTTCTGCAACCACAAAATATAATCACACAAAGCAAAACAATACGGCGCAAAGGGCACAAACCACAACGAAAATGACGAATGATGAGACGACGACGGTTGATGGTACAGCGCGGATATAGTTTCATATGCGCCGCGCGCGCCGTTGCACCAAAAACGGTACTCCTGCTCTCATAAAAGTATAATGTGTTGCCTAACTACACACTGATTTATCAGTGTGTAAGTAGGCAACACATTAAATTTTTTTCGTGGAATTTTGTTATTGCGCAGAATCGGCGGGGCCAACTCTGACAGTTATTTTCATACTGGGTTGGACATTTTTTGATCGAATGGGCCATAGCATTGGGCTTCCATACACCTTTAAACTTCCTTGGTCGATCCCTAATTCTAATCTAACTGCCGTTCTCTTTTTAGGTGTCTTATTCGGCTGGTAGCAACGGTCTCAAACTCCCGCCCATCTATATGAGAAGTTTGGATAACGAACTCGTACCAGTTTTACACAGGATAACGTCGAACAATCTAGGCGACAATGCCATAGTTTTAGAACTAATTTTCCGAATATTAAACGCGTAGTATTTTTAGAAATTTCAAGTAATAGCCGAAATTTTTTATTTTAAAACAAATTTTATTTTTATTCAGTACCCTTTTAATATAAATAAGTTCTATAGTTTTGTGGCGGATTCAAGTTTGTCATGTTTTCTTTGGGATACTCGACTGACTACTTTTTGTGAAAATAGGACCACTTCGGTGCAGGTCCGGGGGGTAAAGGAACTAGTGCAAAAATCCTCGGCCCGTTTGTAAACGGCAACTTTTGTTAGTTCTGAAAGCTTTATACTTTTTAGGGAATGAAGAGACTTTGTATTTCGTGCAAATTTTTATTAGAAAATCCTAGCAGAGCGCTTTCGGTAAAGCCATCATCAGTGCTATTCGTCGTCAAGCAGCAGCCGCAGCAAATTTGAGCCAACAAAACATGTAGAGGGCTTCAATAAAAAACATGTTTTGTTCTCTGTAAATTCATACGGGTCAATAGGGTGACAGGCTCAGTTTGCTATACCCCGGGACCTGGACCGAAGTGGTCCCATTTTCCAAAAAGTAGCACGGCGATTATCTTAAAGAAAACATACTAAAACTCTTTTAATACGTTAATTTTTTCCCAGAATTCGTCTCACAAGAACTAACCTAACCGTCTTAATTTAATTTTTCGTTTTTGTGTATTCCTTGGTTATACGCCCAGAACATAGCGGCGTTGTCAAATTGCAAACGAATTCGTTTCTCAGAGATTTTATTCAGTACCCTTTATTTTGCTGGATACATAATTTTATATTTGTTCTGTCGCCCAATTCTTTATTTTAAAACTATGTGCAAGTATTTTAGTCAATTTTTTTTAGTGTTATGATCACATGCTTTAGTAGTTTTAGTAAACAAAAGTATTTTATATTATATTGTAAAAAAATATTTATCCTTATTTTTATCGTTGGAATCTCTACTTGGTAGATTTTTTTGTTAGGGCCGGTTATTCACTTTCAGTTTTTTTAGTTTAACTGTCGATTTAATCCCTGAATAGTTTTATGTAGTGACCAACGTGAAGTTGGCCATATATGAAAAAAGTATTGTATTTTAGAAAAATGTGTTCTTGTTCAGAGTAGGACTAAGTTTATATTCACTTTTGGGCGATCTGCCGACCAATATCAGCTCGCGGAGCGAGAGAGAAAGGTTATACCCTTTTTCTTTCCTTCTCGAGGGTCATCTCCAAACTTGACACATGAAATAAAATAACGCATTTTTTAAATGTTTTTCACGAAGTATTGATACAGGGAGATCGAACATAATTTTGAAAGAATGGCTACAATTTTAGGGGCAGAACTTTTGTCGGCAGAGGGCGCTACTTTTCAGGAAAAATTTAAAGTGTTGGCGGGAAATTTATCTCAGTTTTTGGGCGTAAAAAATACAATTATTTATTAAGTAGAATTATATGACTGATAAACAAAATGAAAAGTCTATAATAAATAATTGTACCGGGTGGCCAAATATGCTAGGTAAGCGGCTGTATCTCAGAAAATGTTTATCGCACAGCGTTGGGGAAAATATTTTTAGTTAAAGTGGTCAAGAGAAATAGCTGAAATTATTTTTAAGTTTCTGAAATGCTAGGTAACTGCAACCCTTGAATCTAAAAAGTGATGTTTCTTGAATTTTGCTATATTAACCTTACAAAAAATACCTGATTTTTAAAGTCGATATTGAACCTTTTTGTTTGACAATTTTTGCTGTATCTCTAAAAATAAAGTGTTGGGGTTTGTTTCCGTAAAAACACCTGTATTTAAAACGGTTTAAAGCCAATTTTTAACAAACTTGAGCTAGTTAAAAAGAGCTATTCTGGGATAAATTAATATTATTTGAAGTTTTGTTAGTTTCACATGTCGCCGTTGGGGCTTTTTTCGAAATTCCCGACAGAAATGTTATTTTCTCAAAAATTAAATGCATTGGTATGATTTTTTTTTATAAGAAATAGCTAAATAATGTCTTAACAGTTTCGCGAAAACAGATCTCGATATCTTGTTTTCCAAAATTTAGGCCAAAGAAAATTTTATACGTCAATACCTCAAAAACTATTAAAGCTACAAGAAGTTTTATAGG
Organism: Listronotus oregonensis; assembly: GCA_019359885.1. Classification (NCBI taxonomy): domain Eukaryota; kingdom Metazoa; phylum Arthropoda; class Insecta; order Coleoptera; family Curculionidae; genus Listronotus; species Listronotus oregonensis. The sequence goes on along the minus strand of JAHBCN010021317.1, from coordinate 5,394 downwards.
ACATTAATTATGTATTTTTATGAAACCTTTAATTTATGTTATATAATCTTTTTGTCTAAATGCAATACTTTACGAGTTATAATAAAAAAATCGAATTCCAGAGGTATACCTTAAAAAAATCCTGAAAATTTGATTTATTGATTATAATTCGTAAAGTATTGCATTTAGGCGAAAAGATTATATAACTTAAATAAAAGGTTCCGTAAAAATACATAATTAATGTCCCATAAAATTTTGCAGGTTTTATATTTTTTGAGATATTGACGTATAAAATTTTCTTTGGCCTAAATTTTAGGCAAGGAACAAGATATCGAGATATGGTTTTCGCGAGCTTGTATAGGTATTATTTAGCTACTTTTTTATAAAAAAAAATCATACCCATGCATTTAATTTTTTTTGGGGAAAATTAACCATTTCTCTCAGAATTTCGAAGAAAGCCCTCTAGCGGCGACATGTGGAACTAACAAAACTTTAAATAATATAACATTTATAGTCCAAGAAAAGCTCTCATCAACTAGCCTAAGCTTGTTAAAATCGGCTTAGCTGTTTCGAAGATACAGGGTGTTTTTTTACGGAAACCTTTATTTTTAGAGATACAGCTAAAATTGTCCAACAAAAAAGTTCCAATTGTCCTCGACTTTAAAAATCAGGTATTTTTTGTGAGGTTAATATAGCAAAATTCACAGAAACATCAGTTTTTTAGATTCAAGATTGCAGTTACGCCCCCTAGCGGCTATTTCAGAAACTTGAAAATAATTTTTAGCTTTTTCTCTTGACCACTTTTACAAAAATATTTTTTCCCCAACGCTGTGCGATCAACATTTTCTAAGATACAGCCGCTTATTTGGCCACCCGGTACATTTTTTTTAATGAAAACAATATTTTACTTTAATAATACTAGATACTAACAAATATATTTAAAAATAAACGAAATTATACGACTAATTAAACTATAATTATTAAATTCAACTATTTATCAATGAAAAATTACATTTTTCAATAGTTACAGTTAAAAAATTAGGGTAAAAAAATCTATACTTCGTGTTTCTGTATATAAAAATTAACCCAGATAATAGTACACTTTTTTGTCACTCGTGGCGCTAAGACTGAAGACATACCGTTACTATTATTATTACTAAAAAAATAATCTAAGAAAATAAAAATAACTGTTAATGTTTTCCGAATTTTTGGGTGATTAATTTTAAAATGGAACGATGTTGTGAAATTTCTGGGTGCATGATTGGTCGAAAAGGTAGTGAAAAAAAGCATTATTCAAAGCACCGAAAGTAAGTAACCTCAAAAATATTTGTAAATAATTAAAAGTAAATTTTTTCGCAATAATTTTGTTATGGTAACTACTGAAAAATGTAATCGTGTTTTTCGTTGATAAATAATTGAATTTGATAATGATTGTTTACTTAGTCGTATAATTTCGTTTATTTTCAAATATATTTGTTAGTATCTAGTAATATTAAAGTAAAAGATTCTGTTTTCATTAAAAAAATCTATATATCTTATATATTATAGACTTTTTATTATGTTTATCAATCATATAATTCTATTTGATAAATAATTGTATTTATTAACGTCCAAGAAACAGAGATAATACTTCCCGCGCAACACTTTAAATGAGTACGTCATGAAAAGTAGCGCCCTCTGCCGACAAAAGCCTATTACTCCAATCATTGTAGCAAAATAAAAGATCATTTATGTAATTAATGTTAACAGATATTGACTGGCAATGATTGGGAAAAACCTGTAATTACTAAATCAAAATCCAACCCAAATTTTTTTCAGGAATTTTTTAAAACAAAATTTTTAAAAAACCTTTTTTGTTTTTTTTTTTAAAAAAAAAGAGTGGTTTTACAATTAAAACCTTTTAAAAATTTCCAAAAAATTTTTTACCTTTTTTAAAAAATTAAAAATAAATTTTAAAAAGGGGAAGGTTTTCCGATTTTCTCGGTAAAAAAAAGGGGTCAAAATTTTAAAAACCTTTTTTTTTAAAATTTTCAAAGGGTTTTTTGAAAAAATTACCATTTTTTGTTTTTTTAAAAAAAAAAAAAAACCCCTTTTTTTTTTTTTTTTAAAAAAAAATTTCCCAAAAAAAATGGTTGTTTTTTATTTTTTTCCAGGTTTTGGAATCATTGGGAGTAAGGGTCTTTTACAAAAAAAAAAATTTAAAAACGGCCTTTAAGTTCACCCCTTTTGTTTATTTATTTTTTTTAAAATTTCGTCCTGTGTTTTGCTTTTTTGGAAAAATTGTGGTGGGGGTTATTTGTTTTTTTATTCTTTACTAAAAATGAATCCCTTTTCCCAATTTAAATCCCCTCCTTAATAAAAATTCCCTATTAACCAAAATTTTTTGAAAAGAACCGCTTTTTCTTTTATATCCCTTTTATTTTTTAATTTTATTGTTTAAGATTATTTTTTTTTTTAACCAGGTTTTAAAACTTTTTTAAAAAAGTTTTTTAAAAGAAATTTTTTTTTTAAAAATTTTCTTCAAAAAAAAAAATTTTTGGGGAAAATTTTAATTGCCGAAAGGGGTTTTTAAAATTTTTAATAAAATTAAAATTTTTTGGGGGCCCCTTTTTTTGATTAAAATTTTTTTCCCCAAAAAAAATATTAAAATTTTGGGGAAAACCCCCCTTTTTTGGGAAAAATAATTTTTAAAAATGAATGCAAGCGTTTTCAAATTTTAAATGGTTAGTTCGAACCAAAAAAATTTTTCCCCCTTTTTTTTGGTACATGCCGCCTCTTTTTTTGGGTTTTTGGGGAACGTTAAACAAATGGAAGTTTTATTTTAAAAAATTCCCCAAAAATTTTTTGTGTTTTTAAATTATTTTTTTCTCTTTGACAGCTATTTTTTTTTTGGGGTTTTTTTTTTAAAAAAATTTTACCCCTTTTCCATGTTAAAAAAAAATTAAAATTTTTTGGGGGGGGAAAAAAGGGGGTATTGATTTATGCCTTATTTTTCCTTTTTGGTGGATTTTTAAAAAAACCCAAAAAAAAAAAAAATAAAATTTTTTCCCCATGCTTTATAAAGAAATAAAAAAAAAAAATTTAAAAAATTCATTAAAATCAAACTTTTTTAATTTAAATATTTAAAACCTTTACTACAGAAACAACACAGAAGAATTACAAAATTTCCCCCTGTTTCCTCTCTTGGTCAAAGGGGGAATTCCCACCGGTTTTTTTTTTCCTTTCGAAATTAGCACGGGACAAGGGATTTTTTTTTGTTTCTCTTTTTCTTAGTTTTTGGCACGTTTAACGGTCGTCGGGGAATTTTTTTTTTTTTTTTAAAAACCTTAGTCAAAAAAAATTTGGGGGAAATAATTTCAAAATAAAGGACGTTTTAATCCAAAAAGGGGATTATGTTTTTAAAAAAAAAAAAAAAACCCCCTATTTTTTCTTTTTTTTAAATTTTAAAAAAGACAAACGACCCCGTTTTATTTTCGTTCCAAAAGGCCCCCCAAATAAAAACATACAGAATTTCTTTTTACAGCCCCTTTTTAAAACCTCTCAAAAGGGGTGTTTAAATGCTGCCAGGCCGTTTATATATAATAAAATAAATTTATAATAATTATATATAATATATTATATAAAAAATTTATATTTTATTTTATTAATTAATTATTAATATATAATTTTAATATTAATTAAAAAAATTAAAATTAAGGGCCCCCAAAATTGAACCTTTATAACTAATCTTTGAGAACCCCAAAAATTGAAAAAAAAATTTTTTTTAAAATTACTTTTTCCGGGGTTTTAAATTTTTTTAATTTTGCAAAATTTAAATAAAATTTAATTTTCCCCGCTTTTCAATTTCAAATATTAAAAACCAAAAAAAAAAAATTTTTTTTTTCCCTTTGGGAAAATTTTTTTCCCCATATTTTAATAAACCTTTAAGAATTTAATTTTTTTTCCCCCCCCTTTTAAAATTTTAAAAAAATTTTGGAAAAATTTGAAAAAAATTAAAATAAAGAGTTTTCCTTTTCCCAATTTGGGGAAACCCCTTTTTTAAATTTTCAAACCTTTAAAGAAAAAATTTAAAAAATTTTCCAAACCCCCCAAAATTTTAAAAACATTTTGGTTTTTTAGGGTTACTGCTGGTATAAAATTATTGGTGGTGCCCCCTTTTGAAGGATAGCTGAAATATTATATTATTATAAGCCTGCGTCATCTAGCGTTGGGTGAAGAAACTATCAATAAAAACAGATTTCTATATTTATAATGTTTAATGGAAAGCAGTATTGATAATCTATGAAACTTAAACTGTCTTTATTTTGCTTTACGTCGTAATAAATCTATCTCATTAAAATACTCTTCTTGTTTCAATAATGCCGTGTATGAAAAACCAAAATAAACCATGTATAAAGGAAAGCAGTATTGATAATCTATAAAACTCAGACTCTTTATTTTGCTTTACGTCATAATAATCCATTTCATTAAAATATTCTTTTGTTTTCAACACTGCCGTGTATGAAAAACCAAAATAAACCATGTATAAAGGAAAGCAGTTTTGATAATTAATGAAACTCAGGCTGTCTTTATTTTGCTTTACGTCATAATAAATCTATCTCATTAAAATATTTTCCTTGTTTTTAACACTGCGGTGTATGAAAAACCAAAATAACGCATATATAAAGGAAAGCAGTATTGATAATCTATGAAACTTAAAGTGTTTTTATTTTGCTTTACGTCATAATAAATCTATCTCATTAAAATATTATCCATGTTTTCAACACTGCCGTGTATGACAAACCAAAATAGACCATGTATAAAGGAAAGCAGTATTGATAATCTATGAAACGAAGTAAGTATTGATATTTTCTGCTTACTGAATAATTTCACAGTCAATGAACAGTTATTTGTTTCCTCGAGGATTTACCTGCTAGAGGAAGCTTTACCGCTTGGCCATGCAAACAGAGAGAGAAAGTGTCTCAGAGCATAGCCGCTCCGCCGTGCGAACACGTGTGCGAGAGAAGAAGATGAATAGCAGTATAATATTTAAACCCCTCCTTATGTGCCTGATTGGTCGGCGGAGAAGGAGTATCTATCCTGCTCACTAATTAGCACGCAGAGCGAGGTATTTTTTTATACATACTTCTTCCAGACGACCAATCTGGCATGTGGAAAAAGAGAGAAGGGTTAAACTGCTATTCTTCTTTCTTTCTCGCTTTTTTGTTAGCACGGCCGAACGGAAAAGCTCCTTTTAATGGGTACATATTTGGAGAATAGCAGAATATGTCTATATAGTACCTTTCTCTCTCGGTCCACGTGGTGCTTGATCGGTGAAAAGAATCAGCACGCGAAGCAAAAGAAAATATTAATAAACTTGTTGGCTTGCTCTTTCCAACCGCTCTTCGCACAGCCAAGCGAAAAGGCTGCCTTTAG
>JAHBCN010021316.1:0-14256 GCA_019359885.1 Listronotus oregonensis | reverse complement strand
AATTTTGAATTTTGGGTCGTATTTTACATCTTTATTTTAGTAGGAATATTAGTTTAGCCACTTTTCATTGTTTTTTTTTTTCACTTGTTTTAATTAACTTGTTACGTGTAGTTTTGTTGTAACACGATATTAACTTTATACCTATGTTCGCGAAACCTATTTCTGTAAAATGTTTTTTCAGGTTATCTATTTGGCTAAATACTAATATTTTATTGTTTACAAAAAAAATGACGTTCGCCGGAATCAAGGCCAACTGAGAAAATATTTGTTTTTTGAAATAAATAAGGTTATCCCCTCCTAAATTATAACATGTTATACATTGTTAAAATCAGAATAAAAAGCACTATTTGGCTGAGTAAAAATCCAATATGGCGTCCATATGAAAAAATAAAGTTGATGATGATTCTAAAAACCCGAAACGTAGAAAATAAAAATTGACTACTCGGTCATATTCTACAAAAAAAGTTGCTTTGAAGAAGTTTTTACAGATTTGAAAAATTTTCACTTATAAAAAAAATATCGCCGATTTTCGAAAATGCATGTTTCAGGTTTTTTCACAATTTCTCAAAAACCTAAACAGATAAAACCATGTAGTAAACAGGATTAGCTTAGTAACATAATTGTCCGAAACTTTCCCCATTTAATCGATTTTCTATCTATTGTGGTTTCCAAGATCCCCATACATTCCCCACCAATTTATATAATATATATATATATATATATATATATATATATATATATATATATATATATATATATATATATATATATATATATATATATATATATATATATTATCACTCTGAATATTTTTAAAATTAAAATTCTACAAGCAATTTAGGTTTAGATAAAAAGTCTTCATTAACAAACATGAATGTTATTATATCCAAAATTGGCATTTCCTAACCCGATAAACCATGTCAAAATTTAAAAGCGATATATTTTCAATGAAGAAAATAAAATGCTTGCTGGTAATTTCGTTTTTACCCGGTATATTGCAATATATAGGACGACCCAAAGGCTTTAAAAACAAGGTCCATACCTTTAAGAAACAACTCTTAAATGTGAAATGGTTACAGTAACAAAACGTTAACAATTTTTTTATAAAATTGTGTAATCATTTGGAGATATATTATGCACAATCATTTGTGTATATTTTGCACCCAACCTATTCTCTATTTTTTGTAATGTCATAGGTTAAGTACAAAAAGTACACAAATTGTACATAATAAATCTTCAAAATAATTACACAATTTTAAGGAAAATAGTACACATTTTGTTACTCTGACTATTTCACATTTGTAAGAATGTGAGAAGAGCCACGATTTGTAAAATTTATATCCCTATTTTTAGCTTATCAATTTATAATTAAAAAGTTATTAGGACTTTCTTCAAAATTTTATCTAAACTATACATTAATCATAAAAATATTATTTTTTAAAAATATATTTAAAATACATTTAGAAGCTTTAATCCTTTTCAAAACAAACTATTTTTATATGTAAATCCCTACAAAACAAACATTTCATCCTGCAGTAAAGTAGTGATAAGCGCATGTACAAACGTACGCTCAAACTAAATATTTGTTCCACAAAAGTGTAAAAAAATACTGTTTACTCAGAGATCAAGCGCTAAATCGACCATAATCTCCAACAAACAAAACACTAAACCAAAAAAGAACTGGCACAAGAGCCGGTAAGACCGTAAAAACGCATACAGCTTGTGACACTAAGTTTGATAAATGACACCCCAGTTGATTATTGCGGTAAACATTCAAACTGGCGAAATCATCATAAACTGGGCTAAAATGGGCGCTTTTTATGTCCAGTGTCGTAGAAAAGAATATCTTATTATTCAATTAACTTATTTTTTTCTGTAATGTATCATACATATCATTGGTTTTTCAAGTAATTTAGTTTTTGATGTCAAAGTTTTAATTTGTATCAAGGCCCTCTTAAAGTCTAATGGTAAAATTCTTATCCAGTTTAACACTTGCCAAGCTCAAACTCTTTGCGTGTATTTTACTATCAGCACGTAATGGCAAGAAAGTCTTTACGAATAGTTAGAAGCCAACGTATACCCAAAGAAGAAATCTTTATCCTAATTGTAAATCTATATCTCTTTTCTTAGTGGTTATAGCTCATTTAATATCAATGCTCAGATTTTAAAGTATTTTGAAAAAATATGCTTTTTTTGGCAGATAGTACTTATTCCATCACAAAATAGCCACAACAGAGTGTTAGAGTCAGATGATGTTAGATGACTCTAACACGCCTTCGCATGGTCGGTCTAGACACTAATGTAGGCACTGGCTCAACTGGACGACGCCTGTGGAGGGATGTTACAGGGGAACTTCCAATTCTGCAGGCAAGAGCGGACTCAGTTGCAGCAAGGTTTGTTTTCAAAAAACCCCACACAATCAACATAAGAGGAACAATACCAATAAAAGGCGAGTCTGGAACCATTAGCCTGTACACTGACGGCTCTAAGACCAAGGTGGGCACAGGCTGTGGCATATACTACAACCATAAACCTGAAAATCGGATGGACAATGGGCGCCGAACCCAGCGTGCTTCAATCCGAACTGACAGCCATAACCATAGCGGCTTACGAAATTAAAAGCCGCAACATCGCCAACCATACGATCTGTATTTACACAGACAGTAGGCAAGCATTACTAGCCCTGAAAAGACCACGAATTACTTCGGGACTAGTACTAGAATTCATCAAGCCCTGACTAACATCTCTTAAATAATGTGGTCAACCTAGCCTGGATCAAGGGACATGACATATCTAAAGGGTAATCATACCGCGGGACTCGCTGGCCAGGGCGGCTGCGGGACGGAAACTAGTTGGTCCCGTCCCCACCACTGGACTGACAACAGCAGCGATTAAGACATCATTAAAGAAACTCCACGACTGTTTAAAGGGAAAGGGAATGATACTACAAACTGCAATTTTGAAAAAATAATGCTAAGCTACCCAGATAAGTCAATAGCAAAAAAACCTTATGATGTCCAGAGGAACCTCCGAACACTAACGGGCGTTCTAACTGGCCACTGCGGGCTACGAGGACACCTTTTAAAATGGGTCTAACGAACAGGGGATTATGTAGAGGCTGTGAACAGGAGGATGAGACCGGGGAACACATTTTGGACTGTCCCGCCCCATTCGAACGGAACCCATGCGGGGCACGAATTGGCCATTACTGGCCGAAATTAGGGAGATTCCACATAAAGATGTCGTCAACTATTTTAAATCAATAGGTTGGACGACGCAGTGAATCTCCCGCCTGTACAAGAGGAAGCACAAAGGACCTACTGAGGTCTAGGTGCAGTGGTATATTACCACCCTCTGAACATTCAGATCAGATCAGCCACAACAGATCTTTTTTCATTTGTTGCACACAACTCAAGAAAGCCCCGTAAGTCTTCGGGTGAATCCTTAAAAGTTGCTTTTGACATAATCAAGGCTTTTCACCAGGTTTGGCACGACGCACTCTTTAACAAATTTCCTTGTTAGGGTTTTTTACTTAAAATTTGTACTTTTCTCCTTTTTTATCGACGTATATCTCTTAACGTAGAAGTTAGTCTTCTAGCGTTTGCCAAATTAATGCTGGGTACACTAGGGCTAAGTACAAACACCAACTCGATTTCTTCTTCACCTCAACCATCTTCTGTCTTCCAAAATTCCATTCCAGTCATGGTTTTCCTGTCGACACTCTAATATTTAGTTTCCTAAGCCAGTTTCTATTCCACATGTGAAAAACATGTGCAGGTTTTTACAGAAATCTCTTTTACGGAAGATTGGGGCACCAAAAATCTGGCTGTTTATTGCATTAAAAACAAAGTAACTCTTATTAGCTTACTATAAATTTAACTGAACTAAGAGTGATTTAATTTTGTGGGCTTTCCAAAAAAAATCTTTTAAAAACTTCGATTCCCCTTTCATGTATCCACTTTTAATCTGTACACTCTGTATGTTTTTTTTTGTGACAGTCCACGAAGGCTGATGCCTAAGTACTAACGTACCGTGGGTGTCCTAAGTGTGGTGAGAGGGAGTTTGTTCACACGGGACTTAAATTTTTGGAGATTGGGAGGAGAAGGAAAAACTTTGGGGCAGAGGTTCCATAGTCTTGACACTCTAGGGATGAAGGAACGAAGAAAGTGGGAGGTTCGGGGCCTCTCTAACTGAACTGTAAAAAGATGCATAAAAGTTCACTACGTTTCTCGTTGGGAGGCCAGAGAAGGAATTATACTGGCCAACTCCTCGGGGCAGAAGCCGTAAAAATACCGATAGAAGAGCAAAAGATCCCCACAGCTCGAGGTGGGCAAGAAGAGGAAGCCTTTCTGGGAGCGTTGGATCAATTAATAAGACAAATGTCTTCTTGGGAAAGGAGTCCAGAATGTTATGTTGTAGGGGACGCCATTCCCCAGACATGAGAACAATATTCTAAAGAGGGTCTGATTTTTTGGGGTACATACAAAGTGTACAGATTGGAAGAAGAGAAATATTTTTGGCTCGGAAAGGAATCCAAAATTTTTTGAAGCTGCCGGGGGATGGATGAAATGTGTTTGTCCATTGAGGTTATTTCAAAAGTAACGCCGACAAGATTAAACGACTCTTTGTTCTGCAAAACTTGGCCGCTCATATGTAAGGGATGAGCATTTGCAGGCTTTTTCGCGACAGGAACATGACTGTGTTTTCGAGGCATTAAACTGAACAAGATTTTTGGCGCCCCAATCCAAGATAAGTTTGAGGTCTTGTGAAAGAAATATCGCATTGACCTGCGCTTGTTTTCGAAATCAGGATTACCGGTGGTTAAGAAATTGAATACTAGAGTGGAGGGTACTATCGTCAGCAAAACTAGAAATGGGATTGATTGTGGAAGAGAGAAGATCGTTATGTGTAGAAGAAACAGCGTGGGGGCCAAACACTGAGCCCCTGGGGCACCCCAGCATTAATTTGGTGAAGCTGGGGGAATGACCATCTACACTAACTGATATACGTCGATTAGAAAGGAAACTGGAAAGCCAAGAGCAAACCAGGGGAAGACCGTAAGAAGGAAGTTTGTTAAGAAGCCTATCATGTCAGACCTGATCGAAAGCTTTGGATATGTCAAGAGCAACGATCTGGAATTCACCAAGAAACTCAAGGGACTTGTTCCAGTTGTGTGAGACAAAGGAAAGAAGATCAGCTGTGGATCTACTGTGACGGAATCCATATTGTCTATCATGTTCCAATTTAGACCCTGCTTGAAATACTGCATGGCACAAACACCTAGTGCGACTTTTTTGCATCTCTCTTCAGCCCATCATCATCCCTAGAGTATCCAGGCTGTGGAACCTGAAGGCATCAAAGGTCTTTTTTTTCTCTTAGTTCTTCAAATTTTGCCTCGTATTAATAAATTGCCCTTTACTTACTCTTTAGAAACCCACAGTACGTTAGTACTAAGCCTTTAAGCCTTTGCATCCTTAGAAACGGATATGGAATTTTGTTATTTTAAGAAATAAAAAAATACTGATTCAAGTGGAGCAATACAGCGTTTTTTATTTTTTTAAATTTCGTGTATTTTCCTCACTCGGATATTTCTCAAAAATTGAACAGGTAGTAATATTATTAAATTTTATATTTTTATTTTATACTGTATAGAAACGAAAGCAAAACAAACTTCGCCTCTGGCCTTAGCATCGTTTGTCCGAACTTCCATAATCGCTCAAGTTGATAATATTTCTCCTGCTTTTTATTTGTCCCAAAAGCCTGGGTGTCTGGTGTAAATGATTGATTACGCGATGACTCGCAGATGTTATTCTATGTTATTAATGTATTAAAAGGAGATAGAGTTAATCTTTAAAGCCTGTTTAAAATTTATTGGTGGTCCAGCAGAGCGTTTGAAAGGCATTTATTTTGTATTAACAGCTCCATTTGATTATGGAGAATGGGGTTGTATTCGATTTTTGTCAAACCTAAGGCTTATCAGATTATGATTGTACTTTTGTTTAAAACTTTTGACGTCGTAAAGTAAATATGGTATTTTTATTACAAAGAATGTTTTCGTTTTTTATTAGCTACATATGGAACATACTTTATTCACTTATCATAAATTTCAAAATAGGTATATAACTAGTCAATTAACGGTCTAATTGCATTTAAACAACACTTCTCGAAATTAGTAAAATTAAACAACACCAGACGTTAGCAGTTGGGTGCCTAAAGAGAAGTAATGGGCACCATTTACGTTTAGATCCGTATCGATAAGTGCATCACCGCAGGCGGCGATACCTGTATCTGAGATTTCTATCCATGTTTCAACTATTCCTATACTTTAAGATGAACTAAGGAAACATCAACTTAGTCACCGGTTCAGTTCAATTAACAATTAAAACAAAAATGGTGCCGCCTGCCATGCCTGTGCTTGTAGCAGTGGCAATTGCATTTTCAGACGTTTCAAAGAACAAAAAAAGACAAAAAGAATATTAACGTCAGCATACCAAGGAAGTTTAAAGGCGTATGGAAGCCCAATACTGTAGACCAAAATTGTCCAGGCGTGCAGGGCAGCGGGAATAGGGGGGTTGGCCCCGCGGAGTTTGCGCAATGAATAGTAGGTCAGAGCCGGACTTCCATAATTCTTTGTTACTATCTATAAAGTTAACATCATCAAATGTCAAATTCAAGCATTCATTTTTTTATTTTTTGCACAAAATTGTTGGTTATTAAACGATACTACTATAGAATATTTAAAATTCTTGTGTAATATTGGATTTTATATCATCTGATATAAGCCTTCCATTTAAAATGGTCGATATTTTTGTGAGGTTTGTATTTTTACCAAAAATCTTTGTAAATAAATAAAAACAAGATTTTTTAAAATAAATTTCAAACATTGTATGATAGTTTCATGTACTTATCACCAATTTTGTGATAAAAGAAGGGCAAGATAGTGTAAATAAGTTTAATATAATCCTAAGATTCTGGTTGTACATTAAAAAGTGAAAATTTTTATAACTGCTTTTTGGGCATATACTTTTCACTAATAACAAACATTCATGAGACAGAATAACAGTGGTTAAAAATGTTTAGTAACCTTTGGTACCTAGGTATCCATTGTAACAGTATCCGTTAAATATTATGTGTCTACAGTATGTCGAGCTTAAAAAGTTGATAATGTAAGTTTAAGAAACCAAAAATTTAATTTTTTTTAAACAAATACAGAGAAAGCAAAAAGGAACTTTAGCATAAAATTGTACTTTCTTTCATTCAATTAGAGAGACCTGTATATATTAAAATTTGCCTGGTCTGCCCAGTAATTAATAATTTTGATTCTTTTAAAGAATGTACTAAATTATTAAATGAAATAAAAGTACCTAAATGTAAACCTTATTTCTTTTTAATAATCCACAGAAATACACAAACATTGTGGAAATCATCTAAAAGATAGTTAAGATTGCCTTACTTTTCTCACTGCTATTTCCTATGAAATTTTCATTATTTTATTATTCATAATTGCTATATAATTATTTTTTCGGTTGCTCATAAGAAGCACCTAATTTAAATATAAGAAATACTGACCTAAAGTAAAAAATGCCGGGTATGTTACCCTTGAATTTGCAAGACAAAACCATACAACCTCTAATCATTTTGTTACGATATTATAAGTAACAAACAATAAACACAAAATTATAGTCACAATTTAATAAACACTAATCACTAAAATAAGAATTTTTATCAATCCAAAAACTTCTGCACCACGAAATATAGGTACTCATACAAGAAAAAATCGGGCAAAGGGCACAACATAACGAAAATGACGAATGATGAGACGACGACGGTTGACGATACAGCGCGGATATAGTTTCATATTGGCTGCGGCGCCCTTGCACCAACAACCTTAGACAACCTAAGACCATTACGGCTCTCATAAAAGTATAATATGTTGCCTAACTACACACTGATTTATCAGTGTGTAAGTAGGTAACACATTAAATTATTTCGTGGAATTTTGTTAATGCGCAGAATCGGCGGGGCCAACTCTGACAGTTATTTTCATACTGGGCTGGACGGAGATACCATCTGATACGTATATAGCGATACTGAGATCGACAAATACACAGTGAAATTTGTATCAAGATACTGATATTTGAAACATAGACAACGATCTCAACGTGAATGGGGCCCTTAAGAGACAATTGATACTTAATATGAAAAAGAGATGAAGAACGTGGCAGTACTAAGCCTTAAGGTACTTTAGCATTGACTTTATAGAAGTTGGATTTTTTTTTATCTTGGAACAGTTCACGAAGGATGAGGTCTAAGTACTAACGTACCATGATCTCTGAAGTGTGGTAATAGGAATTTTATTCACACGAGACTTAAATTTTTGGAGATTTGGGTGAAAAGGAAAAACTTCTGCGGGTAGCAGGTTCCATAGTTTGAACACTCTAGATATGAAGAAACAAACAAAGTGGGAAGTTTGGGGCCTCTTAAGTTGGACTGTAAAAGGATGCATAAAAGTGGCACTACGTGTTGGTCTGTTGGGAGTCGCCAAAGAAGGAATTATAATGGCCAACTCTTCGGAGCAGAAGCCAGGATAAGTGATAATTTACAATATCACAAATATGTCTAAAAGGAAAAAGATTAAAACGCAAAGAAAAAGCCTGTATAAAGAAAGTTTGTTAAGGAGCTTGGTTTGGCAGGAGCATTTTTGCCATAAACTGCAGTTATAATTTGTATAAAAATGAACATATGACAAGAGTGCAAGGTAGAGGATTATGTAACGTCAGTGTACCAGTTAAGATTAAATATTTATAAAGTAAAAACACCATTTTTTTTAGAAGTATAAATCGGCCAAGACTTTTTTATAAAGCATGCCTACCCCATTTAATAAAAAGCTGCAGATGTCGGGTTAAAATTTTAGGAACCAAAACTCTATAAGGCTGATCTTTCCAAGCGTAGTAAGGTAGCTGCTCAAACATGTTGAGAAATAAAGTTTTTCTCTTGGCTTTGATCCTGCCGGTGTTTGAGTTTTATAGACCTTCACAGCAAAAACCTATATGTTTCCTGTAGTGGGTTAAGTGGCCTTTTTTAGTTCTTACCAATTTAAGGTCAAAAAATTGACTTTTTCGCTATTTTCTTCTATCAGTAAAAAGAAAAATATTTATAACAAAACTAAAGATAACCATCTTAGAAAACATATTGAAAACAGCTTTAAAATGGTGTTTTCTAAATGATGATATACATATTTATTGATTGGAAGACTATAAATAAAGTCAAAATTTTTGATTTTAAATAAATGTTAAAAACTATTAAAAATATGATCCTTAAACCTTTATATTGCTTAACAAGGTGCGTATAATAGTGTTGCAATTCATTAATCAGTTTAAGAGTTATTTAAATTGTTTATTATGTTTATCCCAAACAACTTTTTTTGCACTAACATAAGTCAGAATAAAAAAGAATTTATAATATTTCTGGGGGTATCTTATGAAAAAAAAAGACTTATTATATCAACAGAAACTAAAAAAAAACATTTTACCATTGTAATATTAATATGTAATTCATAATACAGCAATTTTTTCCTTTAAACAATTGAAATTACTTTTTTGCTATTATCCGAAAAATATTCTTTTTTCATATTTAAAAGGCTGGCACTTTATTGCACATTTAAAAAAATATCTTATGTCAATTATCAGGACCAAAGTCTGCTTTTTTTTAATACAACTACTTTGTTGATACGAATTAAAAAACCTAACTAGGGTCATTTGAAAGATAAAGAATTAAAGTTTTAGCGAAAAAATAGTCCATAAAGCTTTGAAATTTAATGTTTTAGCTGGGAAAGCTTAGAGTAAGTAGAGAAAGAAATTTAAAATCCGTGCGATCAAAAAATTAAATAGCAACTTTAAATTTGCGTCATAACCTATATCTCCGAAAGTTACTGATGAATTTTTATGTTTCTTATTTTAATTTGTATATACTCTTTGCGTACATTATTAATATCCCTTTTAAAATAAAGTTATTGTTTAACTATGTAATTTGTTTAAACCAGTTTTCAAAAAAAAATTAAACAATATTTTTTGAGCAACCATTACCAACATAAAAATAGCCTATTTACACTTGAATTTACAAAAACTTATTGTAAATAATTTAAATAATTAAGTTTTATGTAGTAAAACAAACTTTTCTTTATAATCATTCTTAAAAACATAATTATTACATATATTTTTATGCATATACAGGGTGCCACAGATTCGAGTGCATGCATGGGGATCTCGGAAACCGTAAGAGATACGAAGTCGGTTAAATTATGGCAAAGTTGCGCATTTAGGTGCCTAATAACATGCCGATTGGAAAGTTGTAAAATTCCGAGTACTTCCGGAGATATCCGGAAAAACCGAAATTTGCTGATTTTGTTTTTATTTTTTTCTGACGTTATTTAAAGAGATATGGAAAAACAAAAGACACTTTCTCATGGCTACTTCTTAAGCTCTACAGAACAGCGTTGAGATATTTTCCGTACGACGTTTCGTTTTCGTTAGACCATCATCAACTTTATTTTTTAAATACGGACCTGGGTTTTTTATTTAATTTTTTTGAACCTCTTATTATCCCAATTTATACCTGACCCTTTTATAAGGACAATGAGTGATCAGGGATCTGAAAACCGTAAGAATGAAGTGGTTATATGGCAAAGTTGGCATTTAGGTCCTATAACCATGCCGATTTAAAATTAAATTGATACTCGAAAAGAATCTGGAAAAACCGAAATTTGCTGCTCGTTTTTTTTTTTTATGGCGTTATTAAAGAGATATGAAAAACAAAAGACATTTCTCATGGCCACTTCTAAAGTTACAAAACATGTTGAGAGATTTTCCGTATGCGCACTTTGTTTCTTAAACCATCATCAACTTTATTTTTTAAATGCGGCACTCAATTGTTTATTGCATTTTTTGAAGCAATTATAATCCCAATTACAATGATGTATAACACTTAATATTTTTCTGTTAAATAAACATATTTTCCATAAGAGACAATGAGTAAGACAAGGAACGCACATAACTTCTTATAGGGGCGTTCCATATTTGTTAATAAATATTAAGTGTTATACATTTTTGTAATTGGGATAATAAGAGGTTCAAAAAATTAAAATAAAAAACCTAGGTCCGTATTTAAAAAAATAAAGTTGATGATGACCTAACGAAAACGAAACGTCGTACGGAAAATCTCTCAACGCTGTTTTGTAGAGCTTAAGAAGTAGCCATTAGAAAGTGTCTTTTGTTTTTTCATATCTCTTTAAATAACGTCAGAAAAAAATAAAAACGAAATCAGCAAATTTCGGTTTTTCCGGATATCTCCGGAAATACTCGGAATTTTACAACTTTCTAATCGGCATGTTGTTAGGCACCTAAATGCGCAACTTTGCCATAATTTAACCGACTTCGTATCTCTTACGGTTTCCGAGATCCCCATGCATGCACTCGAATCTGTGGCACCCTGTATAAAAAAGGCTTGTTATTGTTATCTCGAATTTGATAAATAATAAATTTTGCAATTAAAAAAACTAATTTGTTGCTGTTTAAGATTGTTTTTTTTTCAAATATTATTTTAAGCATATTTTTTATAAGTTTTCTTTTAAGTTATTAGGTAATAATAATACATTAAAATTTTAATTTTATGTTGCTACAACGCCTATATTCTACCTTTTACCGTCATGGCTAGACTTGACGTCATTTGTAGCAAGTGTCCCTGTGGTAAAGCCCACTTTTAGATCTATCTCTTTTGCTCTAATAGCCTTGCTGTGGTATCGGTGATGGTAAAATGACTTACGAATAGAGCTCTAATTATGTTCTAAGAGTGTTTAGACTTGGAAAATTCTCTAAGTTTCAGAAGTAATATGACTTTTTTTAAATTTGTTTTTATCTCATTTTTTAACCTATTTTTTTATTTACAAGCCTGACACAACTTCAAAAGCCTAGACACTTAGTGTCGTTTATATTTATACACAACCTTAAAAGTCCAGGCTTAATACAAACCTTAGTAAGCCGTTTTTAAGGTTAAAAAGAAACATAAAAACAATGTTAAATTGGAAATATTTTAGACTTAATTAAAATTATTCTTATAAGAATGTCCTTTTAGGTACTATACCGTTTTAATTTAACAGCATTTATTAACTTAAATATAGCTTTTATCTTAAAAAGATTTATTTTAAATACGAATTCTCCGAAACGAGCAAAAAATACATCTGTCTACACTTTTAGCCCCGTCTGATGATTATCTATTGTAGCGACTTCGTCTCCAATTTTCAATTGTATCCGCTTGATGGATAATTGAGTATTTCCATTTAATACACTTTTTTGCTCCTTACCAGCAGTTTTAATTTGCAAACCAGACACACTAAAAAGAAAATCTTTTAATGCTTATTTCTATACATTCGAAGTAGCACATTTAATAATAAAGTACGGAATTAATTAATTCGGCTGAGTTATGATCGCGTTGTTAAATTTAGCAATGGACTTAGCAATTGTTAAAAGTTAACAACGGTTTAGAATGTTTAACAAAACGTCATTGTAAGTGTTATTCAATGATTTTAGTAGGCAACCTGTCAAAATCTGACATTTGCCGTACCTAATGCAAATCAAACTGGTTTTCCAGTAAAACTTTTAAACCACAATACGGAAAATAGCAGCTCAAACAAAAAATAATTCTCTACTCTAAACTTTTAGTAGAACAAGTGTCTAGCAGTGTTTGAAAGATCACTGATCGGAAAACGCTATTCCAATAGTAACCAATACTTAACACCTACCCCAAGCCACCACCAGCCCCAACCCTTCCCGGTTGCTTTTCATTCGCAAAGCCTGAAAAGGCAATCACGAATGTACATGTGTAATCGCTTGTACATATTTATATTGTAAATATAGTATATAGTAGATTGTAAAGTAGACTAAGAAGTACTGTGTTTATATGTATCAACGAATAAAGCTCTTTGAAAGTAAGTAAGACTTGCCAATTTACCACCGATCTTGCAAATTTAATATTAAATACGATATTTTCATCAAAAATATCCACTATATAAGGAACACGAAAGCCCTGTTATCATCAGCTTGTAGAATCCAATAACTATTTCGGGTCTTTCGAGTTCCATATTTAGTGGATATTTTTGATCAAACATTGCGGGCCGAGCGAAGCAAGATCCGCATACCTTATAACAATGTCATAAAGAAAAATATTACAACTTGGCAACAGGTCAACATTTTTAGAATTTCGAGTTAAATTCGGACTTAAACGTTTTACCTACTTTTTATTGAAAATTAAGGTGTTTTCCGTACTTTTTGAGTGATTTCTTTTTTTAATATTAAAATAGTATAAGTTTTTTAAATATGTTTTTGTGTAAATGACAGAATTGAAAGAAATTTGTCGTAAAATGTAATTAAAAAATATAATTATTATTCTTTTGAAATACTATAAGAGGCGGCCAAAAAAACAACTTCTGATTCATGTTTAACAATCGGAAAGTAGAAAGTGTGTAAAAATAGCGAAAAAATCGCATTTTCCAGTTATTCGAATAATTACTAATATTGTTTATTTGCCTTTTAAAACTCTGAATACCGTACGCGAAAAAACTTTTGTTAAAGTTGCACATGTCTCTGCAGCATCCAAAGTGGTTAGTTCAGGATTTCGTTCCCGAATCCCATGGTAAACATTTTAAACCATTATCTGTTCTTTTAACGTAAATTGAGTTTTTTTTGTAGGCGAATTACTAGTAGAAGGTTGGTTAATATTCATTGTTTACTGAATTAAAAGCACTTAACAACACTAAATCTTTATATACAATTATATACACTAAATAAAATAAACTATAATAAAATTGGAACAAAACAATATCTATATACTACGAAAACTAGAAATTTACAATATTTACAAAATACCCTGTATAGCAATTAAAATTTAAACTTTCAAAATCTGTCCATAATCAATAATAACTAAATAAAATCATCGAACAGCACGAAAACCCTGTCGATACACTTATTTTCGAGTCTGTTCAAGTTGTAAACTAAGGAATTTGTGTTGCCACATTTATTGTCTTCTCGATAACAATATTTTCAATACATATTGGCGCGCTATTTTAAATGCGATCGCTGGCTGGTAACTTATTCTCGCGAATTATGACAACGTGGCGATAAAACTTTAGGCCGGTTCACTGTTATTTGAGCGGAAAAGTATATCATAGCCTTAAAAATAATTTACTAGTGTTAGATTTTATTC